>JAOVVI020002131.1:1834-21928 GCA_028571085.2 Nepenthes alata
AGGATGAAAAAATTATCTTCAAAAAATATTTGAATAAAGACACAATGATCCAAAATAGTCTTCCGACAGCCTTACATTACCATATTAGACTCGAACTTCTTGTATCATTGTCTCGGGGCTTGTTTTAGCCCATACAGGCTTTCTTCAAATAGCACACTAAGTGTTCTTTCCCTTAATCAGGAATCCCTCCGGTTGCTCAATGTAAATCTTTTTTTCGAGATCACCGTGCAAAAAAGTTATCCTCACATCCAACTGCTCCACTTCTAAATCAAGGACAACGACCACACCAAGTACCACTCGAATAGAGGACTTTTTTACAATAGGGGTAAAAATCTCATCAAAATCGACACCCTTTCGCTAGTTGAATACTTTCACCACTAGCTTTGCGTTGTACCTCAGTTGCGTGGTATTTTCCTCAGTTTTCAAATGGAAGACCCACTTGTTCTTCAGGGCTCTCTTCCCTTTTGGCAATGTAGCTAGTTCGAACATATGGTTCTTACGTAAAGTGCCCATCTCATCCTTTATGGCTTTCTTCCATCTGTACTATGCTTGCCTTCCATATCTTTCTTAAAACTCTTCGATTCTCCTCCGTCAATGAGTAAAACATACTCACTAGCTGACAGGCGAATAGGTGGTCGTCGTTCCCTTGAAGATTGTTGGACAGCAACTTCCTCGGCCGGCTAAGGAGTGACATCATCCTCATTTTTGTCCAACGTTTGTATCTTCTCATTGTCTTCTCTGATCGTACCTTGGCAGCCAACCTCTTGACAAAAATGTGCCGGTCAGACAATATAAACACCCATCTTATCAGTCCGACCGGTTTCAGATACGACCTTCTCTTAACCGATGTCATCAATAGTCTCATCCTCTACAAATATTACGTCTCTTGATCTGACAAGCTTCTTCTCAATTGAGTCATAGTGATTGAATCGCAACTTATCTTTTTCATAGCTCAGGAAGACATATTGTATTATCTTCGACTCCAACTTTATCCTTTCATCATTTGGGACATAAACGAAGGTCTTTCATCCAAACACTCGAAGGTAATTATAAGACATTTCTTTCCTGGAACACAATTTCTCTGGGACTTCTCCATTAAGTGGGCCGGACAGTGATCTATTGATGACGTAGGCAACAGTTTTCAAGGCCTTTGTCCAAAATGTTTTAGAGAGCTTTACCTCAGAGAATACACATCTGTCTCTTTCTATCAACGTACGGTTCATCCGCTCAGCCACACCATTCAATTGTGATATTTTTGACAGTGACTTTTGGTGCCAAATACCATGAGATCGGTAGTAGGCATCAAATGTCTCAATGTATTCTCCGCCATTGTTATTTCGGATGCACTTAACTTTCTTCCAATATGTTGTTCAACCAGAGTATGAAAATACTCAAATACTTTAAAGACTTGGTCCTTAGTCTTAAGTGGGTACACCCATAGTTTCCTAGAGTAGTCATCAATAAACGAGATAAAATATTATGCACCTTCGAATGACTTCTCCTTGAATGGTCCATAAATATCAGTGTGTATTAGCTTAAGCAAGTCGGCCTTCTTAGTGGACGAGTCTCCTCGGAATAAGACTCATCGTTGCTTCCTCGTTATGCAGTGCGGACAAATCCTCAGGTCGGTCTCCTTCACTCCTAGAATAAGGCCATTTCTGGCCAGATTACTCATTCCATTTTCACTCATGTGGCCTAGTCGACAATGCCACAAATCTAAGGACCTCTCACTGCCAATATCGTTTACTTCTCTGGTTGCAACAAAGGCTTGCAACACATACAGTCCGAACACCTTTCTTCCGCGGGTAACTACTAGAGATCATTTAGTTAGTTTGCACGCCCTTCACTGAAGATATTGTAAAATCCTTCATCATTGAGTTTACCTATTGAGATTATGTTCATCCAAATATCATGGACATGCCAAACATCCCTCAATAATAGTCGGGTCCCATTATTGGTGACGAGAGATACATCGCCACAGTCAACAACTCTTGACGTCTCTTTGTTTTCCATCTTCAATATTCCAAAGTCACTTGGAGTAAGATGTAAAGAGCACTCTTTGAGACGTGATGTGGAGGGACGCACCAGTATCCGCTACCCAGTCGATCTCCTATTCAGCCACATTTACCACATCATTCATATTACAAGTCAACAGGAGATCTCATCCGATGACAACTGAGACCGATGTACTCTCCTCACATCATCCCTTCTCGGCTTTATTCTTCTTGCCTTCTTTGTTATTGTCATGTCTCCACTTATAATAATATTTTTTATATAGCATTTCTTATCACAGTAGTGGCACTCATAGTTTTGATACCTTGAATGAGATTTGTTGTGACTATTTTCTCCAAACTTTGTGCCACGTTTGTGACTTCTTTCCTGTGACTCAATCGCCAGTATTTCGGAGTATTGAGATGTGGAAGTTCCTTACAACCGCCGTCTCATTTTCTCGTTCAGCACAACTCGTTTGACCATTTCAAGTGTTACCACTCCGTTTGGCACAGTATTGACGATGGTGATTCTTATCATCTCCCATGAATCCGGCAGGGTTACTAGGAGCCATAGGCCTAATACTTCATCTTTAAATTTAATTTCCATACCGTTTAACCGGCCTACACATCCTTGAAACTCGTTCAAGTGGTCGACAATGGACGAACTGCCATTATATCGCATCTGCATAAATTTCATCAGGTGAAATAACTTGTTACCGATTTTGGAAGCATAGAGCATCTCTAATTTCATCAGGTCCACACATCCTTGAAACTCGTTCGAGTGGTCGGCAATGGACGAACTGCCCTTGTATCGCATCTGCATCAATTTCATCAAGTGAAATAACTTGTTACCGATTTTGGAAGGATAGAGCATCTCTAACTTCTCCCACAACATCTTGGCATTTATTTCACTCCGAATGTACTTGTACATATTATCATCCACAAACTACTGAATATAGTCGCATACCTACCTGTGCTCAAAAAACCAGTCCTCTTCCAATTTTGCTTCTGGCTTTTGAGTGGCGAACACTGGAAGGTGTATCAATTTTACAAGTAGCAAGTCCAACATCTTGCTCTGCCAAGTGTCATAGGTTGTAACATTCAGACAGATTATCCTGTTTTTGACATCCATCAATTCCAACAGCGTTCAACAACCGGCACTAACAACTACGCTTTGATTCCACTTGATGGGAAGAGAATGTCGGTCGGTCGAACAAAACTGAGAGGATAAAGATGGCAAGCACACAAACATGCGACAAAGAAATATAAGAGAATTAGAAGATAGACGATGTTTACGTTAAAAATTCTCTTTTAAAATAAGAGAAAATAATTATGGAGCACTTAATCTACAAATAATTTCACTCTGTATGTTGGTTACAAAAAGTTTTTGGCTACACAAGCTCTTGGAGAGTTGAGAACAGAAACAATAGCAAAATATAGGAGTAAAGATGACTACTCATTGTGTTCTTTCTTTCGATTTTTTTTTTCTTTTCTTACTTCTCTACACACACTTGCACGTAGCATACACATATATACAAATATATATTGACCGGTCAACCACCTACTCAGTAGGCAGGTTGCGTGGACGGTAAAACCTGCCACCAATTCTATAACCTGTCACTAACTCTGCAAAGCGCCATTCTGCGAGGAGGGGTTGCTTGCTCTGCAAATCGACTGCTAGATCAAAAAGTTAATTTTTCTTTCTATAAAAATTATTTGCACAGACTTTACAGGTGACAAACTTTTCTATTAGAGTCCCCGGGCGTTGACTAAAGTCCTCGATCTTTTGCCTAGTGTCCTCGAATGTAATCCCTTCTCATCAGCCGTAACTTAATGTCCTCAATCAACGGTTGATATTTTTAGCCATTACATAGAATTCTTGTCCTTCAATCAGAACTCTCGTCTATTATGTAAAGTCCTTGGCGTTCGTATAAAGTCCTCAACCCTTAATACTTTTTCGGCCAAATGTACCACTTCGGCCTTTATTCATACCAGTCAATTCCCACGCGAGAGTGACCTAAAAATCCCAACACAAATTTCTCTTTCAAGGCCGACATTTCTAAAATTGAAATTGTTGAAGTAGTTGGCCCTATTTAGAATCAGGATTGCATTTTGTTCGTTTCTTATTACTATTACCTTGGAATCTGGAAGGAGGAGTCCAAACGCAGTGCCACAAAGCCCCGGAAGGCGATCACTTCAGCAAGCAGCACAAAGCCTATAGGACGTCAATGGCAGAAATCCACTCGACTGCAATTTGTGATTTTTGGTTAATGGAAGAAAACGATGGGAGATATGATGAATGTATGTCACGAGCCCCCATTGGGTTCTTAGATAGAGATTATGAAGGCTCTATTTGTTTCTACCATATTTTTGAGAGTGCAACATGGGCACTTAAATGAATGTTCTATGAACTTTTTGTTAAGAAAATTATTTAAAATATTTTAAAGTTCATTCACATTTTTACTTTGAGCCAATTTTATTCCACCATTCAAAATTATGTTGATTTTACCAATAGGAGTTGAGAAAAATAGGGTTGGAAAAAAAAAATTTATTTTTGAGGGATTTTAATGGTTAAGGGCATAATCTGTATACCACATCATTATCTTCTAAATATTGCAAAACCGAAGGTAATTTAATTTGATTATACCACTTTAATTTGTAAAATTGATTAATTTTGATCATAGGACTTTAATCAAAGATCAAGATAAATTGACATATACAAAAGTTGAGAATATTTTTATCAATATAGAAAAATATCATTTACACACCTAGTTATATAACTAGTTGTACCGAAATTGTTAAAAATACGTGTGGATATCATCCTATTTTGATTTTTATTATCTCCATTCCTTCTCTTTTCATATTAAAAATAGTAATTTTGATATAATTGGATATATAATTAAACATATAAATAATATTATTTATAAGTATATAATGATGTGATTTTACATGGGGAATTAATTCTTTCATTCTATAGCAAAAAAGTATATATATTATATTTTTATCATAAAATTAGGAATAAAAGATGCACAAAAAATGGGTTCCGTACATTCAATAAGTAGCATATAATGCAAACAAATTTAAAGATTTTGTGACAAACACAAATAAAAGTTTATTCAAAAATCTAAAAGAATATGCATATATTTTATCTGATACTGAATTATTAGCGGCGTAGCTTATTGAATTGTATCCCCAAATGCCAAATTCCAAATAATTTTCTATCCTAATTAAGCTAAGCAGTGTAGGTTATGGTGGTTAGTCTTTGAATTGGCATTTGTTTAGTTTGGTGTTAAAGTTGAAAGCGTAGGAAATGGGCGAATATTTTTGGTAGAAGCAAGCAGTCCGTTTTTACTAGGGCTGTCCAAAAAGAGATGCCTACGCATTGCTACGGTTGATGGTGATTGGAAATTTTTGGTATTGGTTTTAGGATTATTTTTTAATTAATGATATTACTTTAGCGATGCTAGCTAATATTACCGATAATACTATCATTTTAAAAAAAATAATCAAATTAGGGACAGATTGATGGTTGAAAACACTTTTTATAAATTAAACCCTACCTACGCCCCACTTACAATTTCGAAACACCTCTCATTTTCTCCATCAATTGCACGACTGCTCATTAGCCGTCTCACGGGAGCCCGACGACGACCTTACAATGCCGGAAGTCGCATTTTAAGAAGGTATTTATTGGATTGCGCACCATTTGCTTTCTTTTCTTGATATTAGCTTCTTTTTTAAAAAAAAAAAAACCTTTTCCTGTCTTTTTCTTAAACATTTTACGGCAGAAGATAGCCGTGCAGATGTGACGATCGGTGTCCATGGCTACTATTGGCGATGATAAAAAAAAAAAAAAAGATTTCGTAGTAACAGGTATACTAGGGCTCCCATGAGCACAAAGGTGAAACTTGACTTAGATCCACCGGGAAAAAGTGCTGAGCAAACCTTGTACGGAAGTATGATCAATAGCCTTCTTTATCTTACTGCTAGTCATCCCGATATTGATTTTAGTGGCGATGTGTGTGCCAGATTTCAATCTCATCCAAAAAAAATCACATCGTTGTGCCGTGAAACAGATCGTAAGATATGTGAATGACATGACTGAATATTAGATTTGGTTTTCAAAGGACTGTAATCTTAATTTAGCCGGATATTCGGATGCAGATTAGGCAGGGTGTTCAAATGATCGCAAAAGCACTTCCGCTTGTTATTTTTATATGGGGTCTGGATGAGTAAAGAATAGAATTGTATATCTCTTTCCACGTTCAGAGCCAAATGTATAGCATTCGGGAGTTGCTATACCAAATTTATTTGGAAGAAACAAAGGCTGAGTGAATATGGATTTAATCAAGAAATCATGATTGTGTATGAGAACAATTCCAGTGCCATATATATCTCCAAAAATCTTGTCCAACATTTCGAAACTGAACATGTCAACATCTGTTGTTACTTCATTGGTGATCTTGCTGAATCTGAAGTCTTATCCATTGAGCATGTTTCAACCAAAAATCAACTAGCCGATCTTTGCATTGAACCCTTAGACAATCTCAGGTTCGAGTCAGTAAGAAGGGCTATAGAGGTTTAGGCTTCCCATGAGTAGCTTTTTATATTCTTTCATATCAAATAGATTTTCTTTTAATTTAGTTTATATTGCATTTTCATTAGTGTAATCTTGATGTACTTTTTATTTTGTAGGATTTCTCATTAAAACTATTTGTTGGAAATATCAAAAATATCAAAACAAGATCTTGTGCTTACTTGTCTTGCAAATTTGTCACGTGATTTCTAAGTTTGATACATTGGTTAATTCGCCTTGTGATGGATTTGATGCTCTTCATATTTTGTGTTGTACTCTCTCTACAATTCACACACAGCACTTCATCTCTAGAGGCTTAACCAAGGATGTGTATGTTGAAACTGAAATTTTAAATAAGTTAGATTGACCTTAGATTTGAATTGATCTCAGATATTTTGGACATTGTCCAATGTAATACCCTAGAAAAAGTGAATTGCAGAAATTAAGAAAAATGAGAAAATTTCATATAGAAAATGTGTTTCTCTGCAAAAATCAAAAATGAAAAAATAGAAAATGGAGCATAAATGTTATTATATGAAGTACTTCAATGAAGAGCACATAGTTGGAGAAGAAAAATAATAGATAAAAATACCAGTGACATTGGATTTGACTTTTCTTATTGAGGAATATGTCAAAGCACTCTGAAGAAATCTAAACCTTGTACATAATTTAAGGTTTCGATGGATGGAATATTATACCTACACCTCACGTACAACACACTATATAACTTGTATCTAGTCTTGAAATTATGTGAGTTGTGCTAATTATATGTTTTTCAATAAATTCCAAAAGATTTTAGGAAAAGCCTACCAAACTTATTTATCAAGTATTTTACATGCTTCTAACACCAAAGAATTTTATTTCATGTTATGTTTGGTCATTGCATCTGCATTGCTTCCTGCTAGCTGCCTACGAACCAGCAACTTAGGGAGTCTTCGAACAGTGCACACATGTTTTTCCATATATTTATACACATCTAGATTTCTCCTCTCATTTTCAACAGCAGGCATGGTGCATCACTCTGCTCTCTTGATGTACCCATGTGCTTTATTTTCTATTTTGTCCTTAACATCTTCCTACTTTTATCCCTTAATCCTTCCTCAGACTCCAGGTTAGTTTCCCTTCTCGTTCTTGTTCTTTCCTTATCATTTTTGTGCATTTTGATGCACACTGCTCCAATTAATGTCCTTGATTACTGCCACCACCATGCACATTTAACTTTTCTCCTCCACGCCCCTTTGGTTTACCCCTATCATTGATAAAGTAATAGTTAATGTTAACCCCTAACCCCATCTCTCTCCATTAATTTTGAAGTTAAGCTTATGTGGTTTATCTATTTTATGTCTAGTTATTTGTAAAAAGATATTTGGAACGTTAATTAATGAATTATATTTGACTTTTATAAGCATTTGATCAATTAAACTGTTGAGTAAATTTTAATCGACTAGGATTACACCCCTAGTTTGATCAAGCATTCTATCCTTCAGCTGCATCAATGTGGCATTAGAGAAGACATAGCTCGAGGATCGCGAGGATGTGGCAGTAAAAATGTCCCCGTCTTAGAGATACATCTCTGTGAATAGATGGCAGAGATATGATGAAGCAATTCCAAATTAAAAAGGACAGTGGATGACATTGTGCAAAGGGAACGAGATCGGAATCACCATATTGCCCAGAACCAACCATTCTTCATGTTCTATAAGCCCCCAACAAATGATGATGAATCCATAAACTTAACCTCCACTTCACCTGGATCGCCCAGCACACTACGCTGTCCGCCCACACGATTAATATCACCTTTTGTCCCAACTGAAAGATTACCACAAATAACCCCTACCACAAACAATCTATTTTCTATAGAATCATTAGCTCGTGCCCTCGAAAATGCTGACAAAAATATTTGAGTAGACATTCCTAACCTTGATAGTAAGTTTGATCCTGAAGCTTATGGAGATTAGATTGCTACCATTGAGGCTTTCTTTGATTAGAGGACATGCCATCCCGAAGATTGAAATGCCAGATTTGTAGCTACCAAGCTTCGAGGACCCACCATCACATGATGGAAATTTTATCAAAACAGCCAATAGTGGAGAGGTTATGCCCGGATAAACACATGGGCAAAAATGAAATTAAGATTTGACGAGAAATACTTACCGATTGATTACTCACAAGTCTTATATCGGAAATTCTATTTTTTATGACAAAAGTTTGATCAAGATGTTGCAAGCTACAACGAAAAGTTTATAAGTTCCTTAATAGAATCAAATTATAAGAGATTGACGATCAATTAGTGGCCCGACATCTAAGCAACCTAAAACCTACTGTCCAAGATAAACTCACTTTACACTACTTATCATATCCATAGGATGCCTTCCAAACGACCCTCAAGGCCGATGGAAAGACATTCTCTAATTGAAGAACTAAAAAGTCCAATGCTTGCTCCACAAATCCTATCTTATCGGCAAGGGAAAGGAATAGGAAGCTACAACAACCTAGTCTTTTAACCGAAACAACAACATTGCCAATTGGAAGGACGAATGCTTTTGTTGTGGAAAAAATAGGAACCGCTCTTACAATTGTTCATAAAAGGGTGGCGAGGTCTATGTCCAATTGGCCAATGAAGTCCTTGAACCAATCATTGAACTAACTAAAGGAGATTTAGATGACTCAAAGGAGATTTGTGACCCGAATGAAGAGGCCAAATTCCTTGTAGTTCAATGAATATGAACCACTCCATTGACGGGCAACGTGATGAGTGGTTATGAAATAATATTTTCCACACTTACAAAATGACCCTTGCGTAGTAATGCTTGATTGTTATCGACTCCCGCAGCTGCATCAACTTGGTCCCTAAGGAGTTGGTCGCATAATTAAACTTCCCTTGTGAGGGTCACCCAAAGCCATATCAGGTTTCATGGTATAAGAGAGGCAAAGAAATTACTATCCAAAAGCAATGCACCATCTGATTTTCTATAAAAAGAAAATTTGAGGACACAATCCAGTTAGATTTCATCCCAGTGGATGCTTATCACATCCTCTTGGGTTGACCATGTTGATGCAATTGCTGGGACTAACATGACAGGTACAATAACACCTATACGTTAACCTTCTAAGGGACAAGGTTTCTTCATCGTCTACTCAAAGTTGTCCCATAATCTGTAAAGGGGATTAATGGAGTTTTTCTATTTGAGAAAGAATTTAAAGGACTCTATTAAAAGAACACCCCAATTTATGCACTTGTTACTTGCATGGTTGATCAAGAAGAGTCCGTCTACTCCCAAGCAGATAGTTCAATTGCTCCACTTATTCTTTGATGTGGCACCTGACGAACTGCCTTCTAACCTCACACCCAAGTGGGATATTCAGCACCAAGTCAATTTTATACTTAGATTCAATCTTCCCAACCTTCCTCACTACTAGATGAGTCGTTGGAGCATAAAGAGTTACAACAACAAGTGATCGAGCTTTTTCAAAAATGGTACATACGGGAAACTATTAGCTCGTGCACTGTCTCGGCCTTGTTGACCCCCAAAAAAGATGGTGCATGGCAAATGTGCATTGATAGTCGGGCCATAAACAATCTTATCATCATGTATCGGTTCACAAATCCGATACTTGATGACATGCTCAATATGTGACATGGCGCATATGTTTTTTTTTTTTCCAAAACCGACTTTTGAAGTGGATACCACCTAATCTGGATCCAACTTGGTAACAAATGGAAAACTATTCTCAAGATACAATGAGGTTTATATAAATGGCTTGTGATGCCATTCAGGCTAAACAACGCCCCTAGCACTTTTATGTGTTTAATGAACCACATGCTCAAGTCCTTCATAAAAAAATTTGTGGTGGTATATTTCGACAATATCCTCATATTTAGTACCAACGTTAAGCAACATCTTGAGAATATCCGACAAGTTTTATAGTGAGAAATATTATTCATGAATACTCAAAAATGTACCTTTGTGAAGGAATGGGTTTTATTCTTGGGGTTTTCCATCTCTTCTCATGGCATAATTATGGGTAAAGAAAAAGCACGAGACATCTTGAATGGCCAACTTATCACACTATCACTAAGGTAAGGAGCTCCCACGGCTTAGACACATTCTACCAATAATTCATTTGAAATTTTAGCTCTGTCATTGTTCCTATTACCAATTATATGAAGAATTGTCAATTCTTATGGAAACAACAAGCCAAGCAGAGCTTCGCCTTGGTTAAACAAAGGCTAACCGAGGTCCTTGTGGTTGCCATTCTCGATTTCACAAAGGTATTCATGGTAGAATGTGATGCTTCTCAGATCAGCATCGGTGTGGTACTAAGCCAACAAGGCCATCCCATCTCTTTTTTTAAGCAAGAAGCTAAATGAGTCCAAGAAGCATTAATCAACTTATGATGTTAAATTATATTTGTTAGTCCAAGATTTTCGATTTTGGTGATATTTATTAATACACCGAGAGTTCATCCTCTTTTCCAACCATGAGCTTCTCATTTCTTACACGCTCATAAGAAATTGAATTCTTGACATGCCAAGTGAGTCTTCTTCCTACAGCAATACACATTTGTCCTCAAGCACAAATCGGAAGCCTCCAACAATGTGGTTGATGCCCTCAACCAAAAAGGTTTGTCATCTCCAAACTTTATCTAATGAAGTAACTAATTTTAATTTGCTCCCCAAAAGTTGTTATGCAGAGTCATATTTCTCAAAAATTTTTTAGCATTACTCGCATGGCTTCAAGGACCCATTTAGCCTAATGTACAAATTTTTGTTCCAAGAAAACCAATTATTTTTAGTCAAGGGATCATTACAACTTTAGATTATTTCCGAGTTGCATGACAAGACAAAACACTCACTTTGTTACAAGGAAGATATTTTTGGCCAAAACTTAAGCGTGATGTGGAGTGATTCATGAAACAATGAATCGCTTGCCAACATACTAAGGGCAGATGATTAACTCACGGATCATATCAACTTCTCCCTATTTCAAGTAAGCTGTGAAAGGATATCAACATGGACAATGTCTCAGGTCTTCTATGCACTTGCCATGGACATAACTCAATACTTGTTATTATAGATCATTTCTCTGAGATGGCCCACTTTATTCCGTGCAAAAAGACAATAGACGCTTCTTGCATCACTCAGCTCTTCTTCCAAGGGGGCGTACAACCACACGGCATACCCTGTACTATAATATCCAATCAAGACACCCACTTTATTGGGTATTTTTGGCAAACATTATGCGAATTTATGGGAATCAAATTATAATTCTTCAACACTGGCTATCCGCAAATAGATGGACAAACTGAAGTTGTAAATTCTCTCTCGGCAACTTACTTTACATCTTGTTCGACAATCCGTAAAGTTGGGATGTTATCATTCCTTAGGCCAAATTCGCTTACAATTCATCTTGAAACCAATCTAATCAAATGTCCCTTATTTAGATAAATTACAGGAGTAACTTAGGCCACATCCTCAACCGAACACCATTCCCTGTAAAAGGACGCATTAGCATAGATGCCAAGGAACTAGCTGTCCATATTCGAGATATCATAAGCAAAATCGGCAAGCGCTTATAGGACACTACAACTAAATATAATGAGTTGGCCGACCTATACTGTCGGCATGTTGTTTCAATAAATGTGATCTAATTATGACATACTTACAAAAATAGTATTTTCCAATGGGAAGTTACAATAACTCAAGGACCAAAAATTTGAACCATGTCAGGTTATTAGGAAATTTGAACCCAATGCCTATCAAATTGATCTTCCTGTATATCTCGAGATTAGTCCCATTTTTAATGTCTTCAATCTATACCCCTTCTACATGTTCAATGACTCGCCATCATCACCACCTATACCCATTCCGGTTCTGGACAAATTTAAAATTATCGACTCTTGATCTATCACCACCCACGGAGGAACGTATACTCGTCACCTTATCCATTGGCTCAAAAAACTTAGTGGAAGACATTTGGGTAATGAACGAAAACTTGAAAAATTAAGTGTCGTAACACCATAGGACAACAATTCCACACAAAAATCGAGGATGAGTTCTTTCCAAAGAGGAGAGAATGATGCACACAGCTCTTATTGAAGCCTTTGATTGCCGCCACCACCATGCGCATGTAGCTTTTTTTCCCCCTCTCCGCTCCCTCGGTTTTCCCCTATTGTGGATCAAGTAATAGTTGATGTTAATCCCTAACTTCCATCTCTTTCCATTATTTTTGAAGCTATGGTTGAGTTGTTTATTTAAAGTTATATTAAACCACTTTTAAAAAGGGATTTAGAATATTAATCAAATAATTACTTTTGGCTTTTATGAGTATTTGATTCTCTAAATTGGTTAAATAAATCCCAATCGGTTAAAGCTACGCATCCCTAGTTTGATCAAACATTCCCTCCTTCAGCTGCATCCCATTGCAACAAATCTCTTTCATTTGGGTATGAGATCTCTTTTGTTCATCATTCATGAATAGGTATGTTCATTGATGTTGTTTCCAAGCCCTGCAAGCCAGTGGCTTGAGCTGTTTGTCATGGTTCTACTTTTTCGGTGAAGTTTGTTTGGTGACGTTTTTGGTAGTTGCTTTTTTAGATGCCTCCTGCCAAATCTGTTGGACCAAAAAATCCTGCATGGAGTCTTTATCAGATTCATCTAATTATGCAAATCAAGATGTTGAAAATCTATTCTCCTCCCATCTCCATAATCGCCCTGTTGTTCTAGAACGGGAGGTCTATCTTGCCTCCCTTCCACTATCAGCCTCCTCTATCTTTGCCTCACGTCATTGGGAATCTATGCTCTAAAATTTGATTCCTCCTCCATCTGGTCTAGTTTCTGTGCATACATTCACGACATCCTAACAATTTTAGTTTTTTTCTGTATTTATTTCCAGATGTCAATCTCTTGTGACCTAATCTTTGACGCCCCAACAAGTCCTTAGCTTGAATCTCCATCTTATCCTTATTAATATACTTCAAATGTGCAATCTCCAAAACAAGCTGTATCATTCTTATTGGATAAAAACCTTGTTATTGGAGGTCATCCATTTCAATCCTTAAAACTAGATAGACTAATTACCTGCCACATAATGTGTACAAACCTCTTTCATGTGACCCACATGACTACCTTTTCTGCTCCAAGAGCTAGATTCCCTTGTGCTTTTATTTGGGGGAGACTCTATTGACCTTCCCAAAAACTGTCTCACTCATTGTTGAAATACACTTTGACCCTCACAAGAAAATCAAACTCCCATTCAGATGCCTTAATGAGCATCTTGCATCGCATCTTGAAATTACCCTTCCCCATGAACCTCCCCTCAAACTTGCTCAACATATTAGCACTACAATAATTCATCAAAGGAATTCGCATAAATGGCCTGGCCATACCCCCAAGTATATCTCCTCCAATGGTGATGGTGATTATGGAGTTGAACACGGAGAAGATCCGTCCCTTCCACCTCAGAACAAACCCCGTCTCTGCCATCATCCTCTATGATTATTATAGAACAATTGTCCAAACTTTGCCAACAATCATTGTTCCAGCTATGGAAAATTCTCTTCCATCTCAATCCAATTATTGTTGTCTTGAGCAAAAGCTAGATGATTTCCAAGCTGTGTTTTTAAAACCAAAGTGGTCTCGGAGACCATGGAGGGTCCAATGAATGAAACAACTAAGTCCTTTGTAATTCCGTCACAAAAAAGGGCAGCAGATCTAAATGTTAATGTTGGTACATCAAGGTGGCTTTGCAAAGTGAATATGTCTAAATGGGTTGTACAATGATTCTGTAATTGTCTGAACTCTTTTTTGTATATATATCTCTACAATTATTAAACTTGTTTATATTTTGCTGATAAATGATATTGACTTGCATCTAAATCTACAAATCATTTAAATATATTTAGTTTGCATGTAAGTTTTTAATTTGTAATTTCATACTAGGATGCTTAGTCACATCTCTCTCGGTATCTGTTGGTCTAAACTTTATTTTATAAAAAACATAATTTTAAAACCTCATAAATAGCTTTTTTTAATGAATGGTTAGGAATTTTTTTTTAATGAGTTTTAATTTAAAATAATTAAGAAACATATAAATATTGTTTATTGAAGTTGTAAAATAATAATTAAAAAGAATAATTTTCAAAGATCAAAAAGAAAGAATCTATGTTGGCAATCCACACGTCCAACCTAAAGGAATAAAGTGCAGAAAGCAGGAAGCAATAAAGTGCAGAGAGACCGAGAGAAAGGGATCATTGGGATTGGGAAGATAACTTCTGTTCCCCGAAAGGCATAAAACAACTATTTGCTTGGGAGGATTCCCTCCCAACCAAAGGTTACAGTCTTCTCGACATTCCCATAAATGTTTAACCTTATCCTTAATCCCAAAGAAGTTAGCAGAATATAACAAACTCTCTTACTGTAAGATTTGTTGAACTTAAGCATAGTCTACCCTTACCCTATAAGGAGATTGTTTTCTTGTTTTAGTTCGTAAATATTAAATCATAATGTATTAATTTTCTATTATTTTAACATTTGTCATTTAAAATTGTACTCATATCTTAGTTATATTAAATAAAGCCACACTTAATTTTGTTATTTATTTTGTTCAATGTTGCATGGTTTTATATCAAAGAAATTCAGTGATATGGACAAGAATCTCATTCTAAATCTTGTTGTTGAGTGTCCTTTTTTATCTTCAGTCAATATATTCTTCTATTTTTAGCACTAATTATAATTAAAAAATTCAATGTTGGAAGCATGATAATGAATAAGTTATCTCTAATTTATTTGTGCAATACGTGTTATGGTGCATTATTCTCATTTGAGTTTCATGGCTCATTGTATATACGTATGTTTGTTCTATACCAATTGTTGTTGATACTAGTGTGCATGCATGCTTCTCTCTCAAGCAGGAGATTGAGCGTATGCTTGCACTTTATGTGATCTCAATCGGGTGTCACACATGAGATTGGTAGCAACAAGGCATGTGAGGTGCTCTCCATTGGGGCTTGAGTAATGCATTGATAATAGCTTGGTGCTCAATTGTTGCTTGAGCGGTACATCAATTGTTCTGACTTGCGTATGAAAGAAAATACAAAGTTAGGGTTTCAAATAAGTCTTTATAAAAATAAAAGAAAGCAGTACAAAGAAAGAGAGGAAGAAGGGAGAGAAAAAAGAGTTGGTGCTTCATTCAAACAAATGGTTCGTGGTCTTATTTCATCAAATCTTCTATATGTCCTTGTAAATATGATGTAAAACACTTCACAGATTTGTTTCTCATTGCTCTGTACTTGTACCAATCTGATATTTTTACTTGTGTAGTGATTTGGAAGCTTCATTGTGGTGAGAGTTGTGTCTCCAAGTTGATATGAAGTTGTGTATCCATGTTGCATGAGATGCTAGATTACATGTAATTGTTATTGTTGATGATAAACTTTGATTTTTGCACGATGGTCTAGTGGTTTTTCTCCCATTTTTGATGAGTTTTCTATGTAGAAAATTATCTATTTTTTGTGTAGCTCTATTTATTAGTTTCAGATGCATCAGGGGGCAATAATCTTCTACGGATTTTATGGGTTATTTTTGCAAACAAATAAGTTTATATTCATGGGTTTAGATATGCTAATTTATATCTATATATAACGACTTAATAAAGATTATGAGAATAAAAGTTTAATCTCACTAAAACAGTATTTTGTATTTTGAAATTATTTAGTATGGGATTATCCGCATTTAAATTGTTTTAGGCTGCCAGTTAGGAGCACCCCAACCTTTGCAGGAAATGGCCATTCATGATGCCTTACCTTTCCTGTAAGCAGCATCTTTATTTACTTTTGAAATCGTCACTCACACGCATGATGACGGAAGGAAAAAGCTGTGTGTGTACACACTACAATCTTGCTTTAGTCTTTGCATTTGACAAACTGGTCTTCCTGTTCTCGAGGAAGTGACAAGAAGTTTGCCATCACAAAGAGAACCAATTGTTCACTGATTAAATTCCTGAATTCGATTTTGTTCCTGGCCCGTGCCTCGGCAGCTAAGATGGGAAGGAGAAATTTGTTTCCTGTGCTTATTATAGAGGTGGTATTCACAGTGAGCTTGCTTGCCGGCGTGACATGTCAATATCAAAATGGCATAGCGCCGACAGGTTTACTGTGTATCAGCGAATGTAGCACATGTCCTGTTATTTGTTCGCCCTCACATTCACCCAAATCACAGTCTCGACAGCCACCACCAGTGCCGGTGATCGAGTACTCGCCACCACCATCATACAATGCCCACCCACCACCTCATCCGCCGCCACCCTCGCCTTGGTTGTACAACCCAGCTGAAGGTAGTCCACCACCTCATGTGAACATAACTTCTGGCCCTGCCCCTCCTATGATAGGATTGGGAGTGCGGAGTTATCCTTACTATTACTTTTATGCCTCCAAAGCTTCGCCGCTTACTTTCCCCGCCTACTTTTTTGCGTTCGTGGTTGTTCTCCATTGTTTGTGTCTTTGAGCATAAGAGGTCGTGCAAGTCCGTTTGCAGTTTGTATATGGATCTTAAATTTGTTTGATCATCAGCATTAATATACTCCAATAATGTATTTGCTCTGTAAAAATCCTTTGTTTTTTTTTTCCCCCATCCTTATCTTTACCTTATAGGGTATAAAATCAACTTCACCTATTTGTTTAAAATTTTGAGATAGTAAAATTTTAAAATTACGTCATAACAATTTTAATCAAGTGGTCATGAGGGAATTTCTTAAAACCCATGTCCTATTAAAAGAATATGGGCATATAGTAAAAAGTAGGCATATACTAACTGCATGCTTTAGACGTAAAGAATATTTTAACTTACTGGTTAAATATTTAGATCAGTAAATTTTTAGTATTTATGACCCCAACAAAATGGAGGGTGGCGATTTGATACACAGCGACATTAAACATTGATGGGCTTGAATGGGAGTGCTAACTAGGAGAGGTGGCAGCTGTTTTCTCTACGACATAATTTATTTTGCAATTGCTTTGGACGGACATATAAGTATATATTTTGCAATTGTTTTGGATGGACATACGGGTATACGTGCTGCGCCCGCGTGTGAAGTTGTGTGTCTACATATTTATATTTGGATCATCATTGGATTATTTTTAATTTAATGATGGTAATTTAAGTACTAAATAAAATATTTAAATATATTTTTTTATTAATTTTTTTTAATATTTAACTTAATGTTTGACTAAATATTAATATTATAATAAAAAAATTTTAACAATTAACTATATATAATATTTTTAATATGTTAAAATTTTATTTATTAGATTTTAATTCAATGAATAAAATAAGAAAAGTAGGGGATAGGGAGAAGGAGAATCCCCTATCTCATTTATATTTATAGATATATAGGGTACTTATTTTCAAGAGCGATTAAATTAATATATATATATATATATGGTAAATCTATATGTAGATAAATGATGGTAAGTTATATCAGAGTAAGAATAACCCTATACAAGTTAATTTCTTATAAAAACATACACTTGTTTATCTTTAAAAGAATTACAATGAAAAGCCACATACAATAGACAATGATGTCTCAAAAAAGTAATAGTCAATGGCATTAGGTACCATGGCGGCTTGAACACAAAATGGACCAGCTACAGGCAACCTTAAGTCCTAAAAAGACTTGGGAAGAGAATCTAAAGTAAGGGGAGCACAAATTGTGTCAAAAATATGATGATACTTACATTCAACACGGTTATTTTATTAAAAAATATATGGATATGATCGATGAGATATAATATCTGTTTGTTAGAGTTTGTCTAAAAATAAAGATAAAAATATATTCTATAATATTATCAGAACAGATGACTTTGATTGCGTAATCAAATTAGATTTTTATCATTTATCATAGATTAGGAAAAGTGTTAGGTAACTCTAAAAGATCATGTGAAAGGCATATTCATATATAATAAGAGTAATCATCAACAAAAATAATAAAGTAGCGAAATTTACCCTTTTTGACGAGATCCCATATATCAGAGTAAAGTAAATTAAAAAAATACAAAAGCCAAAGACTTACTTTTATTAAAAGATAGGCATATTTGTTTGTCAAATTATGAAACATGCAGTCAAAAGAATCAAAAGTAACTTAGCCTAAGAAATCAATAGAGACTTCAATTTGAAAACGAGATAAAAATGGGTGATTAAATCGACTGTACCAAAGATTGGATGAGACAACAACACCAAATGGATGAGTGGAATATGAATATAGAAGGTGTAAAGATATAAGCTCAGAAAGATGTCTAAATTTACACTCAGTCCCGATGGGTTGGCCTATTTTCTGATTCTATATATCACAATCCTTATGAGAAAAGATTAAATGAATACCACACTTAATAGGTTGACCAACAGATTTAAAATTAAGAGATAAGTTTAAAACATTATAAGTATTTGAAATATAAAATTTGCACATTGATATATGGCCAAAATAATTAACAGACATATGAGAATTATCAATGTATAGATAAAAAAAGCATTAGCTGAAGACATACATGAAGAGACGGACAATGTAGTAGAGGTATAAGGTAGAACTTGTTTGACAATTGTCTAAATTATCTACCGTAGCAAACGAGGATATAAGGGTAGAATCTATAAAAATTGTAGAGCCGGTAACTATAAGATTTTGGAATGTCTTGCCCTTTTCAGTATCTTTAGCATTCTTTTTAAAACATGTATAGATATGACATTCTCTTTTTTAACTTGCCATAGAAATCAATCAAAGCACAACAATTGAATGACATAACCACCATGACACAATAATGCAAAGGACCTACACTTATTAAAAGGGAGCCATAATTTAATGAAACAAATTTACTTACTTTGAAGACCTTGTTAAACATTCTCAAAGCTCAACTTCAAACTTTAAATTTAAGGGACTAGTGTTGAGTCTAGTAAGATTTTAAACAGATTTGAGCCCATCAACCCTACCAAAGGATGTAATAGGCGGCCTAAAATTAACTAGCATCGGCTGATGAAATCAAGCTCAATGCCAACTTAATAGAATACGAACCGATAAGGAATTTAATAAGGAAAGTTCAAGCGTAATTCTGACAAGTAGAGTCAGTTGGTCGGCTACTAAATAGTTGAGATTTGAAAGTCAAACCATTTTATAAGGTAGTTAATATTGAACTCGAAAGGCACGTTTTATAATGTGGCCAATAATGAATTCAAAAGGCAAGTTGAAGGATTTCAAATTATTTTATCAAGCAGTTAATTGGCTCTCTAATCTTAGTCAGTATTCTATATTTTACCTAATTATCATTCAAGAACACACGATCTGCATATTCTAACAAGAAAAGCATCTACTGTGTTCTCGACCCAAAACACGTGTGATAGCAGCTAACTTAAATAGCTAGTAATTAAACCAATTTTGGGATGATGGCATGTAACCCTACTAGGGGAAAAAATTTTCACACATTGGCTTCAACATCTATATAAATGTCAAAACCCATACTACAAAAGGGGATTGAAATCTGATT
>JAOVVI020002132.1:618-21928 GCA_028571085.2 Nepenthes alata
GTGAAAAATATTTTATTAATCATTATTGATAGGTATACCGAAAAGGGGTTGACCCTAGGTCAACGGAGGCCCAAAACGACATGCTGGACAGTCAACTAAAAAACGGCCCAATATGAGACGAAAGCCCAAATCCTAGAAGGTCCAAAACGGTTAATGCCAATGTTGACCATCCAGACCTCAGAAGACGGCCAACTCGGGTACAGACGGCCAACTCGAACGTTGACCGGATGTACTGTAATGGCAGGCCCAAAAGGCTTTTTAAGGGCCTGGCCCACTTGAGCCCACGATCCATCAGACGGCCAGCAACGGCTCTTCCAGCATCTTCTACGATCTCAATCGGTACCCAAAAAAGGACATTGGCAAAATCAACGCCCTTCCCATAAGGAAGGCGCCAGATTTTTCCAATCTTCTGCCAACTAGGGCTCTCCAACGGTAAAATACACAGATAAAAGATGAGCAATTTGGAAAGCCGCTGATCGCCTTGGAAGGAAGCAATTGCAGCCAGTTTGGCAACGAGCGCCGTCTGAGGAAAGGAAGCCGACCAAAATAACGCAGGGGATCACGCATTCCAACCAAGGAAGATCACCCTGTCAACATTTAAATAAACCCTAGAATTCTCATTCAAAGGACGCACGAAGGCTCTTACAGAAAAGTTCTTCTTACATGTTCTGTCTAGCACGTTCTTGCTCACTGACAGACAAACTCTTACGTCGACAAGCTTACTTACGCAAGCTTTTACTGAGAAAGGTATCCACGAACGCTTGCAGAGTACTGGACAGAGGCCCATCGTCTCTTCCACTCTTCCAGACGTTCGTCCTCCAAATCTCACCTGAGGCCTCCAGCTTCGTGGAGACCTAATCGGATTTTCGAGAGTCTTTCCAAAACCTTCAACGCTTTCGAAACATCACTTCCTTACGCTCTTTGTGAGTAGGAAGTGATCGCTAACGTCCTCGATAAGCCAGCACTCCCGACCGATATACTCTCTCACTTTCTCTTACTTTTCAGTTTACCTTCCCTGTTTTAGAAGGCTTTACTGACTTGAGCGTTGGAGTATTTTCGATGCGATATCTCCCGCCGACACACTGACATCTTTTTTGTTTTAGTGGTGTGCAGGATTCGAACTCAGCGAACGAAGCTGGTTCAAACAATTCAAACAAATCCGAATCTGTTCGAAAACGGATCCAAGTACGCATCAATTATCAATCGGGTCTTTTTTTAAGTTTTTCTCTATCAAACAATAACAATAACATAGTTGTGTAGGCCTTCTTTGATTCTGTCTCAGTTAAGAGCAAAAAGGATGGTTTAGAGTCATAGACACCTAGGGAGGAGTGAATAATTATATTTTAATAAAATTAAATGTGAAAAAAGATCTTTAATACAAACCAAATGCACTTGTCAATAAAAATTAAACAAACCAAAAATACCAAGGCTTTCTTGGTTTTTCTTAGTGTATTTCCTAGCATTTAAAGTGTTTATAGAATTTCACGATACATGAATTTCACTATTTTTTAACCGGCCTTATAGTTCAATAAAATAAAAAACTCAATTTAAGAGAAAAATGATATTAAAATATCGTCACTTAAATCAAATACAAGTATTTGACCCTTAAAGAAATTCATGAAAAGAATCTCTATAAATCATTGGAGCTTATCCAAAATAAAGTGTAGTAATCCATACCGGAATCACCGGACCTTATCCAAAATGACTACACTTGGAAAGAAACTTGAACCATAAATAGTAATTAATAAATCCGTTATAAATAAAATATCTATAATAGTGATTAAATTCATTAAAAAGAGAAATAATATAAATATCCATTAGAAATAAGCTCTTGAAAATATTGTCTTGATAAAATATCAAACAACTAATGAAATAGAAAATAGTCTCGTCATCTCTTAATATAAAAGTTGTTTGATTCTAAAATTACCTCAACCCAAAATCCTCCTAGCAATTGTACGGCATCTGTTATCGCGATATAAACCTGCTCTACTCTATAATTAAGAAAATATAAGTGTGATTCAAAAGTTTAGCACGTAATATAATCAACAATATCAACAGTCAATATACATCTTAGATAATATTATCAATTGTATGAGAAAAATAACAACACACAATAAATCATGAACTACTTGAGACTCTATGCTTCGTGAATAAAACTCAAGAACTATAAGAATATGAACCCAAAGGGTATTCTGTTGAATACTCATAGCAATAACAATATAAGTTTCACTAAACATATTTTAATAAAGATCATATCTCATCGAACTTTATTCTACCACCGTGAACTAACAACTATACATCTGCTACTATGGATTGGCTAATAATCACGAGACAACCGATATTCACAAGTTTGATAAGCATTTGACTATATGGTTTTATAAAATCGTGCCATCGATAGTGCGCAAAAATCTAATTTAAGTCAGATGATCAATAAGCTCAGAATATTCTACGCTCATATTCTCATAGTCTAACCAATATCCATCCCTATAACGGTTTAAAATACTCTATCTCAATTTACATATCCAATCCATTACCCCCAGTATGATATCTCATCGTACGCTATTTACAAGATTACAAGTATCCCACTAACAAAATATGATCTCAATCCATACAGGTATGAAAGAGATATCGAATAATTATAGATTACACTATAATTTTGTGGGTTTCATACTCTTTAATATTATAGTATATTTGTGTAGTCACATTTATCCAACTCATGGGTACCAAGAAAGCTATGTACATGATCACAGATAACAAAAAGAAACAAGCACTAACTCAACAATATATGGTTCTTACTACAAATATGAGGAGTAGATGAACTGCCCTTTATTTTATGAAATCTTACGATCTATTATCACTACCCAAAATTAACTTGTAGAGTACTACATGCATTCGTGAGAGGTTCATGAGGAGAAATGTTTGAGCAAACCATCTTGATTGTTTGCAAGGGGCTCTCGAGAAGTAACATTTGAACAAAATATGATAGACAACTCAAGCAAGGCCATGGAAAGGAAGCTCAAGTGAAATTTCATTGATGGCTCGAGCAAGATTTGCAAGAATGTTCAAGTTAACGATTTTCAAACTCAAGTCTAGTTTTTCAGAACCTCCAAAGTTCAACATCTGAATTTCGTCTACTGATTTCTACATCTTTGGGAAGAAAAGATTGTGTTTTGTACAGAAATATTAAATTATGTATTTCATAATGTAATAACAATACTTAAACTATGTGGTATGGATTCTAAATAATTATTTTAATAATAATTAATTAAATTAATTTGATAGACTTTTGAGATTAATTAAAATTTTTAGTCAAAAATTACATTTTAAGTCTAAATAAATTAGACTGCGTAGTACCTCATCAATACCTGACCTAGAGTGTTCTTTTGGAAAATCATCCATGCCTGAGGTGCACTGAAGCGGTGCGGATATATATTTAGGATTGAATAAAGTAAAGGCAAGTGTATCTAAATCTTTTTTTCTTTATTTTTTACTTCAAATCTCTTAAATATTTTTTTTATTTTGAATACTCGTGTAAATTTTAATTTAATTCTTAAACTATTTTAAATTTTTACATGTATGGAATCCCGCTATCATTTCATAAAATTTTATTGAATATATATATTAAATTCATATAAATTATATTTAAATACAGAATTTCTATAATAATATTCATACATGCCTTTAAATTATATATATACTTTTATATGTCTTGAACTCTCATATAACTGTTCATACATAATATTTTAAAGAAATTGATAAACATTATTGAATTATATTAATTTTTTGTGTTTTCTACATAATAATTTTGTATGTTTATAAATTAAACAATATAGTTTTTACATATTTATAGTTTTTACTATATGTTTTATATTTTAAAAAATATAAAGAAAAACTCTACATAAATTTTAATGAAAAAAGTATTATTTTTTTTAAATGAGAAAGACTAAGAAACATTTGTATTTGTGTGATTTTTTTCATTCAACTAAATATGGACTGTTTTAAATAATTGATAGAATATATTTAAATATTTTTAAATATATCATTAGTGAATTAAAGGTCAAACCTGTCATCTGTAGTCAGATGACCTTTCAGCCCTAACAATAGAAATTATATGTGATCGGCCCACCCATAAATTATAAATAGTAACGTATAATTTTTGACTCTGTAAAAAATAATCATAATCCAAAATTTGATATTTATCATTTATAGGTGGAGTCATTACTGATCATTAATCATTTTTGTATGTTAACATAATTTTAGCATACTTTATATATTTACATAATTTGGCATGATTTATATTATTGTGTAGATTTTGGTGTAATTAATAATTAGTATTTGGCTTTCATAATTATTAGAAAAGGATGTTATCAGTTTTTTTCACTTTTGATTAAGGTATAATTTTAATATATTTAGTTGGTATATCTTCACGTATGAAAATGTTTAGTTGGCATTAAGGTTCAAAGATTCTGTTTAATTATATTTTATATTTAAATTTGTATTTGATTTGTTTTATAATTATTGAAACATTTGAAAAACTATTCTTCAAAAGTTTTCTTACATTTGAAAGTCTCTATAAGTTTATAGACGCCCATTAATTTAAAAGATTCACAAAATAATAGTAATAATGAGCCTAACGCTTAATAAAATACGTAAATATTTACATGTTAATACACCAAACCAAACATGCTAAGAATAATGTTATGATAAAAATTCTAAAATACAAATAATGCTAATTTTTTTGATAAAGTATATGAAATTCATATATTAACAATTAAATGTACTAAAAAATTGTCCAAATATCAAAATCATACCCAAAATTTTATAAAAATATAAAATGTACAAAATTTATATTAACGTATAAGGGACTAAGGATCAGTGATGACCTCATCATATTAAAAAAATATCCTACCTGATAAGACATTTGATTTATTGATGTATTAAATTATAATTAAATAATATAATTTTATATATAATTAATTTAAATATATTAATTAAAAATTTTCATAAATGTACACCTATTCAAGACATATTCTTCGATAAAATTGGTATATGTTATTTTTTAATAAATATATTTATTCAAAACATAACCTTTAAGTAAAAGGATGAGCATTTTGATAATTAAAAAATAATCATCTCTCTCTCTATAAAAAAATTCATAGTCATCATTTTAGAATGTATAATATTTGTATAAAGTCTTTAAAAATTGAAAGGATAGAGAAAAAAGAGAAATTATCTCTCGTTTAAGATGTTACAAAAAAGATATCACAGACCTATAATTATCCTAAGGTTTAGTAAAATAAAAAATTTATAAGCTAATTTTCAAGGGGGGAATATGCTCAATGGAAATGATTTTTTATTCAACAATGTCATGAGTAAAATGATGACGGATGTCGATACATTTAGTTCTAAAATATTGAACAGGATTTTTTAGAATATTTATGACATTAGAGTTGTTATAATAAATAATCATGATTTCTTAATTAAAACTATAGCCATTCAATATTTATTTCATTCATATAAGCTGAGTACAATGACACTTGACTGCTCTATATTTAACAGTTAAGATAGATCTGTAATTTTAGTTTTTACTCATCCACTGGACTTGTACTAGTATAAAAACACCCACTTAAAGTGCTTTTATGACCATTAGGACACGTAGCTCAATCAGTATCAAAATATCATACAAAATTAAGATTAGAATCCCTTCAGAATCAAATACTATGTTCAGTTGTTTCATTTACATATCTTATAATACATTTCACAATATATAATGTGTTCTTTAAAATTGGATTGAAACCTTGAACATACGTAGATACTTTAAGAAATGTCCCAGTGACTCATTGTTTAAGTATGGAAAACTACCTCTCATGCTTTTATATAAAGTTTAACCAACATTCTTTCCTAAAGCAATATAACTCAGCTGCTATTCTACACCAAAACTTAATGGAGGCCGTGGCCCAAGGAAGAATGTCCCATGCCCATTAATGCAACCAGCTATATTGAATAAAGTGACCCAAAGTCCTGTTCCAAGACACCCCTCAATAACAGGAGCCACAGCAATCCCTAGGGAGAATGAAACACGAATGCTAGCCTGCAAGTGACCCACTTCAATTCATATTTTGCTTATTTAAGTTAGTGTAAGAATAGTAAGTAGTGGCTTGAGTTTAGATTAAACAAATTGAGTGAGTTCTCTTTAATCAAAGAGTGGTAAGTCCTCTTATTGGTAAGTAGTTTCCTAAGCCAACTATTAAATGTGAGTGATTATCTTTGTAGGATGAATGTTATAGGCATCATCAACCTACCTCCTGAAATAACACTTTCTCCTCCGACCGCTGCTACATGGATCAACCGGCACAGTACTTGAACCACTCGGGTCCCACTGAAATTTCGAGACTACATTTAGTTGCTTAGTTGGAAGTGTCTCACATGCTTCTGTTTCTTCTACTTATGCTGCTGTTAGTTACTTGCTCACATGATAGTACTGTTAGGCTTATTCCTTCGGTTCTGTTCTGCTGCTTCCGTTTTCGTGCAATATGGCCCTCGGTCCATTACTATTCACTATGGCACTCGGTCCCTTACCGTTTAATATGGACCTCGGTCCCTTACTATATATAGGAAAATATTGTTCAATGAGATGGAGAACATTATTTGCGACTTCCTTCCTGACTTCCTTCCTCTCCTCTCTTCTCTCCGTCTCTCTCTGGCGCCTTCGTCTGAACTCCCCTCTCTGTTTTCTCCCTTCAATTCTGTCAGATCCTTTCTTATTTAGCTATACCGTGTTTCAATGAAGGATTTTCCATTTTTGTCATTGCACATTTCTGTTATCAATTTTAAGGTAAGTCTTAGCTCACATTTCAAATATGTGTCTACTCCATCGGATATCAGAGAAGGGAAGTTTGCCACATGGCTTAGAGACTTCAACATAAGGGTGCACGCATGTCCTTAATCCCAGATATATATTATCAAGAAGAGCTTAAAGATCTACATTGTGAAAATGAGGAACTTCAGCATTGGTTGGTGGAATCCATAAGATAGCCTTCTACCCGATCGACCCCCTAACCCATGTCACCAATTATCACGCTAAAAGAACCAATAGATGGATTCGGTGTGAGATATTCTAGCTTGAGTTTTTCTCAACCACCCCATTGCAGACTCCAACAATCCAAACACATCCATCCACTTTAAACCACACTTCGTTCTCCCTAGAAGCCCTCACTCAAGCCCTCAAAAATGTCAGACAAGAGCATCCATGTTGATGACTCAAATTTTGAGGGAAAGATGGACCCAAAAAAGTATTATGATTAGATTGCTACCCTTGAATAATTCTATGATTAGAAGAGTTTATTGCTGAAAGAAAGGTTTGCTTCATTGCCAAAAAAACTCTATGGCCAGGCTCTATCCAAGCAGCAATATTGCTAACTGCACCGAGACCATCAAGGACCCTCATGAGTAAGCATACGGGTTGAAATAAATATTAAACTAAATGAGAAGTTTCTTCCTTTAGATTATTCTCAAACTATATAACAAAAACTCTACCTCCTGAAGAAACAATCCATCCAAGACATTGCTGGATACACGTAGGAGTTTTTCATGTACCTTAGCCATGTCAATTTGCATGAAAACTATGGCCAATTGGTGGCCCAATATTTAAGTGGAATTAAGCAATCCATCCATGACAAGCTCTTAATGCTTAGGATATCTGCACTTGAAGAGGCATATCGAGTGGCCACTAAGGCCAAAACAAAGCTTAAGCACATGGTTAGACGATCATAGTGCAGAAGTGAGCACAATTAGCCATTTAGAAGGCCAAGATATCGAGATTCCCAAAATTCCTACAGGTTTTAACAATCAACATGAGACACATTAAGAATGTTTCAACTGTGAAAAAAACAATCATAGGGTGTGTGGATGTCCTCAAAAGAACAATCAATTTTGGGTCAACTTAGTCAAGCAACTACCGGAACAAGATCCTAAAGTGCACCCTACCAATGATGAAGAGACCGATGAAGTCAGTGAGTCTAACAGTGAAGCAAATTCTTAGTAATGTGAAAGGTCCTCATGACCACCCATGAACATGAAAACTATTATTGGCTTTTCCATAGTATTTTTCACACCTATGACTCTACCCAAGGCAAGAGGTGGGTAATTGTCATAGATTCTGTAAGTTGTGCCAATCTTGTTTCCGAGTAAATAGTGGATAAACTATAATTAAAATGTGACAAACACCTACACAATGTCTTGATTTAAAAAAGGAGGTCAAATAGCAATTCAAGAGCAGTGCGCAATGCGGTTTTCAATTGGGTGTTATGAGGATGAGATCCCCTCCAATGTCCTTTTCAAGGACACCTATCACCTTCTTTTTGGGCACCCCTGGCAATTTCACAGAAAAGTATTCCACGATGGTTACAATAATGTGTACTCCCACCTCTGCAAAGCAGTAAAATTTGTTCTCAAATCCCTACATGAAACAAACTTTGAACCTCCTACTAGCCTATTTTCAATCAAAGCATATACTAAAGCCCATAGGGAGAGCACTAATTGTGCACTCCAGTACCATAACCCAGGAATGGGCTGGCACTACTCTTTCCATCAAGCAATTGCTGCAAGAGTATGAGAACCTGGCCCCAGAAGAGCTGCTCAGTCGAATTCTTCCAATGCAGGATATCAACACTGAATTGACTAAATCCTCGGAACTACCATGCCAAACCTTCCACACTACCGAATAAGTCCTTTCAAACACATCAAATTATAACAACTCAAAAGGGAGTTGCTTGAAAAGGAGCTTATCTAGGAAGGCCTTAGTCCGTGAGTTGTTTCCACTTTACAAACACCCAAAAAGATGGCATATAGAGGATATGTGTAGACAACAAAGTAATTGAAAAAATCATGACTAACTATCAAGTTTCAATTCCCTGACTCAATAATATGTTGGAAATGTTACATGGCATAGTGACCTTTTAAAAATTAACCTCTGAAATGGATATCACCCGATCTGCATTCAACCAAAGATGATTAGAATAGAATGTCAAAACAAGGAAAGGACTTTATTAGTGGCATGTCATGCCATCCGGCTTATCCAACACAACTGATGCATACACAGTCGGTGACGGCACTAGCAAGAGAAGGATGACGGCGAAAACAGCGACGAAGACCGGGAAGTGGGAGTTCGGCAGAGGAGAAATAGAGGGGAAAAGGGGAAAGGGGAAGGGAAAAGAGGAAGTCTGAGGGGGAAAAAGGACCGAGGTACAGAGAGAGACCGAGGAAGTCTGAGGGAAGCAGAGAGAAAAGACTGTGAGAGAAAGGAATGCAAAGGGAACAGGGAGGGGGAAGAATCAAGAAACCAGGAGAGGAGAATATATTTCTTTCATTTTCTTTCAAATTGAACAGTACATATATTGTAAAAGGCCAACCGCATTAGGTGGGGCTGAACGGCATAAGCCAACTGCAGAATAACAGTCCAACAGAATATAAAAAATTAAAAATAGTCAAATAAAATACTGAAATTAATAATGGTGAAACTAAAAAGAAAAATTCAGCCTATAACATTGCCATTCCCATGAAAATAACATTGTCCTCAAAGTTAAACGAGGAAAAACAAAATCCATGGAGTAATATCTTCTGGAACCTCAGCAGTTGGTGAGAAAACAGTAGTGGCTGGACCTCCATGCTTCGGCGGCAGGTCCGCAAGATCCGGAGCCAAGGCAGTTTCGTGTTTTGCAGCTCGGTGCACATCTAGTTGGTTTTTCATGTAGAATTGAGAGCCTTGAAGGTTATATGTGAGAGCTGTGAAGATGTGGAGGTGATCAATCAAGAATTCAGCTATGGATGCTACCGAAGAAATACCCTGGACATATTCAATCACGGATGGAGGAGGGCTTCCATATATATCCGCAAAGGAGTTCATTGATGAGTGTCAGGCTGTATCATAATTTCATTCAGCCAACGACAAATACTTAATCCATGTAGGTCTGTCGACAACAAAACCGAGCTTTGTGCCTTTTTTCACCCGTTTGGATGAGCAATCTACCAGCAAATTCCACAAGTTTCCAACTGTCCATTTATGTGATAGGATCTACGGATTCTCTTGATCCAGGTCTTCCCCAAAAGTATAATATGACATGGAAGAACTAAATTCCTGAGAAGCAGCATGCTATTGTATGGCCGCTTTAATTTTGAGGTCCTTCCCTACAGCACCGCAGTCCCATTTCCCTAATACGACACCAACATCACTATGATGATAAGCCCATGACTTAGTGGCCCCTTCTTGCATATTTTTGAGATCATCTTTCATAGAATGCCTTGTTAATCTCTCTCAAGAGACCAGTCAGTTTATATTGCCTCAGATGTGGACTGTATAAGGCATCTGTTTTAATAAATCTCGCGTTACGTGTTGGGACACGTAACAGTGTCCGACCGAGCAGCAAGAAGGAATAAGGTCACAGTTATGTAAAAAGAAGGAAGAAAGATATGCCAAATATTTTATGTGAAAAATCCTATTAAATAAGGAAAAATTACGGGACTCCAGTTCACAAAAGGATTGCACTATGTGAATTTTCGATTACATAAACCACCGGCTACACATGCCCTAAGAATCGAAGAAGAAGAAGAAGAATAGAGCCCCGCCCTTTTGAATGCACACATTCAGTTCTCTCTATAACACTTCAGTCTTCTCTCGCTCTCAGTTGGAACAATCGCTCTCACACACACATACCAATACATTTTTCCATACACAAAAACACACACATATATGCATGTTGTCTAATGAAAGCAACAATCATGCCAACGTGGAGGAGACACGTATAGGTAGCCGCCTAGCAGCCTGTAACTCTGCAATAGTTCTATAGATTGGCGTACCCTATAAAAATGGCCCACCACTCTGTAAAGACTGTGCGCATATTCCCACTCGCATGCTCAGAAGATCTTCTAAGCTGACCTCCACGTGTGCTTTCTACGTACAAGTCCTCGGGCCTTCAAAGATGCCTCCAGGCAATGCCCATGAACCTCGAACCTCAAGTGAAGAAAGTCTTCGGGAATTACATAATGTCCTCATCCATATTCACAATCCTCGGACGATTAACTCATCAGGTTGCAGACCACATCCAAGCAAAAGTCCACAGCCACATTTTCACAAAGGGAGTGACCTCAATAAATTTTTCCTCACAACCGAGTGGAAACAAAATTAGTTATCCCGGCTATGTCACAGTAAGCTTTCAGCTTTTCCTTTGATAAAATTTTGATCATCATGTCTAACCTATTTTCATCCGACCGGACCTTTTCAACTGACAGTCGCCATTCATCAATAATATCTCTCACCCAATGATATCGAACGTCAATGTCCTTCGATCTCGTATAGAATGACGAGTTCTTACTCAAGTATATGGCACTTTGGTTGTCACAGAGTACCATATATTTTTCTTACCACAGACCTAACTCTTGGATAAACCTTTTCATCCATAACATCTCCTTGCTGGCCTCGGTCACAGTAATGAACTCGGCCTCTGTAGTAGAAAGGATAACGTATTTTTACAACTTAGATTGCCATGAGACTGCCCCTTCAGTAAATTTGACCAAATATCCTAAGGTGGATTTTTGAGTGTCAATATCTTCGACCATGTCCGCGTCTGTATAGCTGACCAACTGGAGCTTCTCTCCTCTAAATTGTAGACACATCTTTGAAATCCCTCGGAGATATCTAAGAATCCACTTTATAGCAAACCAATACTCCACCCCTAGATTTGAGAGAAATTTGTTGACAATACCGACCGCATGGGCAATATTCGGCCTAGTGCACACGACCGTGTACATCAAACTACCAACGGTTGAGGAATATGGTACACCTCTCATGCGGACATTTTTCATGTCTGAGGACGGACACTGCTTCCTACTCAATCTGAAGTGGTTGGCCAGCGGGTTGCTCACTGGCTTAGACGTGTCCATGTTAAAGCACTGTAGCATCTTTTCAACATAGCTCTCCTGGGACAACTAGAACTTCTTATTCTTTCGGTCATGAAAGATTCTGATCCCTAAAATCTCCTTCATCGGTTCGAGGTCTTTCATGGAAAATGATTGTCCCAATTGCTCCTTCAGCTCCTTGATCCGAGCACAGTTTTGTCCAACAATTAGCATGTCATTTACATAAAAGAGAAGGATGACAAAGTCGTCCTCGAAAAATATTTACACAAAAACGCAGTGGTCAGAAGTGATCTTATGGTATCCTTGTTAGACCATGACAGACCTCAAACCCTTTCGGTTGTTCCATATAGATTTTCCCTTCAAGGTCACCGTGGAACAATGTTGTCTGAACGTCCAGTTGCTCTATCTCCAAGTCCAAAATAGCTGTCAAACCCAGCACAACACGAACCGAGGATATTTTTACTACGGGTGCAAAGATTTCATCAAAATCTACACATTTGTGCGGATTAAAACCTTTTACAATAAGTCGTCCCTTGTACCTTGGCTGCTTAATGTCCTCGAATGTCTTCAACCGAAAGAGTCACTTGTTGTTAATGGCTCTCTTCCCCATAGGCAGTTCGACTAACTCAAAAGTATGGTTTTCATGCAAAGAAGTCATCTCATCCCTCATTGCTTCCAACCATTTTTCTTTATTTTTGTCCTTTACAGCCTCATCAAAATCTTCAGGCTCACGAGTGTCAATGAACAGAATATACTCGTTGGGTGATAAGCATACGGACGGTCACGTAGTTCTCATGGACCGTCAGACAGGTATCTCATCAGCGTTCTCGGCCTGTTGAGGAATGACAGCTTCCTCATTTCCACCAAACACCTAGCCAACTTCATCGTTGTCCTCGGCCACACCTAGGTCGTTGACCTTGTCACAAAGAGGTGTTGGTCGAACATTATTAGCAATAATCTTGTCTGTCCGTCCAACTCTAGAGTTTACCATTTCACCGATATATGTGATGGTTTCAACTTCAACTAATACAACATCCCTTAACCATATGAGTCTCCTCTCAGTTGGGTCATACAGTCTATGCCCAAGCTCGTCTTCTCCATAGCCTAAAAAAATGTATTGTTTCATTTTTGGCTCAAGTTTGGTTCTCTCATTTCTTGGGACATGAACATAGGCTTTGCAACCAAATGTCCGCTAATGGTCTCAAGATGGCTCCTTTTCTGACCAAATCTTCTCTGGTACATTATTACTGAGTGGTCTACTGGGTGACTTATTGATAACATAGGCCGCGATCTTTAATACTTCTGCCCAAAAGGAACTGGACAGTTTTGCCTCAAAAAGCATACACCTGATCCTTTCTAGCAGTGTGTGGTTCATCCGCTCCGCCACTGCATTCATCTGTGGCATTTTTTGTGCCGTCCTTTGATGACGCATGCCATGTTTTCTGCAGTAGATATCAAAAGGACCAATGTATTTGCCACAATTATCACTACGGACAGCTTTCTGCTTCTTTCCTGTCTGTCATTCTACCAAAGTATGAAAATGCTCAAAACTACTGATGACTTGATCCTTGATCTTCAGTGGATAAACCTGCAATTTTCTTGAGCAATTATCAATGAACAACACAAAATATTAAGCTCTACCGAATTATCAATGAATGGTCCACACACATCGGTGGGAATTAGGTCAAGTAGCTCCATCTTTACAGAAGACGAGTCTCCTTGGAACGAGACTCTTCTTTTCTTTCCAACCATGCAGTGAGGACAAGTCCTCGTACCATCTGCTTTCACTCCTGAAATAAGGTCTTTCTTTGCCAAATGATATAATCTATTGTCACTCATGTGGCAAAGCCTGCGGTGCCACAGGTCCGAAGACTCCTCACTGCTTGTGGCATTTACGTCCTCAGATACAACAGGCGCCTTCCTTACAAACAGGCTGGTAGTCTTCTATCCTCGGGTAATATCAATAGATCCTCTTGTCAACTTCTATTCTGCATCACAGAAGGTATTACAGTAACCTTCATCATCCAACCTACCAGCTGAGATTATATTCATCTGAATATGTGAGACATGTCGTACATCTTTTAACAATAGTCTTGTCCCATTATGGGTGACCAGCAACATGCCGTCTCTACCAACAATTGAGGATATTCCTTCATTACCCATTCTTATTACTCCAAAATCTCTCGGAGTATAAGAAATGAGCAATCTCCTTCTAGATGTCACGTGAAGGGAGGCACCGACGTCAACCATCCAGTCGAACCAGCCGCGTCCATTTCACAAGTTAGCAGGAGGTCACCTCCCGTAACAATTGATACCGAGGAATTTTCCTCAGCTCGTCCTTTTTCTCCTTTACTCTCATTTTCAGCGTTTTCACGCTTTCACTTCTAACAATATTTTTTAATATGACCTTTCTTACCACAATGATGACACTCGACATTTTGGAACCTCAACCCAGGCTTACTACAGCCCTTTCCACCTTGCTTTGGTCCACGTCCTCTGATTCTTCCCTGTAACTCAGTAACGAGCACCTCAGAGTGGGAAGAAGTGGAGGTCCCTGAGACTTCCTTACCTCATTCATGAGTAAGGATGAAACAACCTCGTCTATCTGAAGTGTATCATTTCCAAACAGCAACGTCGTCACAATATGATCATACAATATTGGTAAGGAGGCCAGCAACACCAACGCCTTATCCTCCTCCTCGATCTGCTCATCGAGAGCGGACATTTGTGTCACAATTCTGTTGAACTCGTCCAGATACTTTTCAAAGCTTCCTCCCTCAGACAAGCACAGTCCATAAAATTGTTTCTTAACATGTAGTCTTGTGGTCAAGGATTTTGACTTGTATCTGCTTTCAAATTTCTCCCAGACCTCAGTTGGGTTTGACAGGCTGAGAACCTCTTGAAGCGTATTGTCCGCCAGACACAGCTTAATGGTGCAGTTTACAAGATTTCTCTTATCTTGTCACTCTTCCTCAGTTAGGTTCTCCGATTTCTCATCCTTATTTCTCAATACTTTTATGATTCCTTCTCAAGTCAAAATATTCTTCATCCTTTTCTACCAAATGATGAAATTATCCTACACATTAAGCTGCTCCACGCTAAATGATAAATTCTTTGAGGCTGACGACATTTAAACTGTATCTTGAATCTGTCTCTGATACTACTTGTTGGGGCACGTAGTAGTGTTTAACCGAGCAATAAAAAGGAATAAGGTCACAGTTATGAAGAAAGAAGAAGAAAGAAAGGGAAGCCAAATCTTTTACGTGGAAAATTCTTTTGAATAAGAAAAAATAACAGGACTCCAACCCACAAAAGGATTACACTACGTAAGTTTTCGATTACAAAAATCACTGGCTACACAAGCCCTAAGAGTCGAAGAAGAACAGAGCCCTGCCCTTTTGAATGCACACACTCCGCTCTCTCTATAACACTTCACTCTTCTATCGCTCTCAGTTGCAGCAATTGCTCACACACACACATACCCATACATTTTTTCAGACACAAAAGCACCCATGTATATATGCTAGCTGATGAAAGCAATAGCCATGCCAACGTGCAGGACACACGTACAGGTAGCCGCTTGGCAGTCTATAACTCTATACAGATTGTCGTACCCTGTAAAAATGGTCCACCAGTCTGTAACGACTATTCGCATATTCCCACTCGCATGCTCAGAAGATCTTTTGAGCTGGCCTCCACGTGTGCTTTCTGCGTACAAGTCCTCGGGCTTTCAAAGATGCCTCCAGGCAATGCCCATGAACCTCAGACCTCAAGTGAAGAAAGTTTTTGGGCATTACATAATGTCCTTCTCCATATTCACAATCCTCAGACGATTAACTCATCAAGCTGCGGACCACATCCAAGCAAAAGTCCGCCGGCATATTCCCACAAAGGGAGTGACCCTAACATTACTCCTTCCCATAGAATCTCGTTTAACTGTGTCCATATAATCTCCAGGAAATCAAAATGTAGAGGCACACACTGAATAGGTTGAAAACTGCTCCACACAAACAATTTCTATTGCCTCGTTGTCTGACATGGGGAGAAAGAAAAACATGCCAACAATTAATTCAGGGTTGCTCATAAAATGGATTTCTTTATGAGCAAAGCCCCTCCAAAGAGCACTGCCTCCCAAATACTTGTTCGTAAAGTCAACTTCAAGAGCTCCTCCCAAATGATCCTCTATCACGCTTGACCTGTGCACCTCAAACCGACAATACGGAACAAATGAGATGCCCTACAAATTGGCAAACGGATAAGAAACAAATGGGTGATTTTGCTTCCGAAAGAAAACTTTTCTTTCAAATGAAACAAAGCCCGAAGGAATGCACAACCATATCAGCTAAAAGTAAAGTATCAAATACTTTATTTTACTATCATGATTTTCTTTCTTGATAGCTTTGAGAGAGACTTGCAATAGGAAGAGCAGATTTGACTATTGGAAGGTGTGTAGAACCTCTTTGAGCTGTTTGAAACAAGCAAAAGAACGAACAAGACATAATAACGCCAATAAGTTCCTCACTGAGCTTGTGCCAGAAGTCATCACCCTGCAATCAGAGTACTCCAGACCACACCAAAATAAAGTGAGGTGAACCATAAGTACACCAATCAAATTTGTCTCGCAACGGAGGTGTGACGGACCGAGTTTCCTACCAAAAATTCGGTAGAGTTCCAGCAAAAAAATGCCGCCAAACAAATACATAAAATGTACAAAAACTATGTACAACAAATATACAACCTCAACATATCCAAAAATCCATCAAAATCAAACCCCAACATCCTGACAACACAACTAACCAACATAGGATTCTAAAACTACCACAATCATTTCGTGGCTCCAATGTTATATCTTCAGATACAATATCAGATACAAAGAGATACCACTAGGTTCTAAAATAAATCTTAATAACCTACGGAAGTATATACATATACATCCATATACACCGAACAATACTATCAGATCATCCATTACTTTTACAATATATGACAACATATCCAACAGAAATATATATACATTCTACCAAAAGTGAACAGTCCACAAATTGATAAGTCTTCGGTATGATCTTTCGAGTTTCGTGGCTAACCCTCTTCTAGCCTCTACTTTGCCCCATCAAATGCAAGCCTGTGCTAATCTGAATAAAGGAAAAAGCAACAATGAGTAACCCTAAAACTCAATATGCCGCAATATAGCAATGACATAAATAGTATACTGAAAATAAGTCAAAAGGAAAAGAATAGAACATGATGCAGGATGCATAACATGAAACATGATCACTTACATTTTTGAAAAATAAATAACTTTTCGTATTTTATTTTTCATCTCTTAGGGTTCTAAACACATGCATAAATTTATCTTTCTTTGCGGATCAGGACAAGTAGGATTTACCAGTTAATGAGTAGTCGATCGAGGAAATGAATGTATTTGAACGCACACATTCTAAATGGTGCCTAATACCTAGGGTCAAAAAATAGATATACTGCCAGAACATCTTCCATGGTCCAGGATGCTAGTAGTGCCCAATACCTGGGGTCAGAAATAGATACATCACCAAAACATCTCCCGTGGTCCAGGAGCATTCTTCGATCTACCACTATAATATCCTAAGTTATGTCAATAAATATCACCCGCTATAATATGCGGCCAGAGTAATCATTGAATTTCTACTGTAATATCAATGACATACCAATGGATACTACACTATGAGATATAAATTCGTGATCCAGATTTCATGATTTCTTAAGCTTAAGAAAGTTTCATATTTATTCATAAAATATTGTTCTCGCTCCAGTAGAACGGTTCATCAAACTTATCACATGATGTCATTGCCTTCTTATACTTTACATAGCTTACATAATTAATATATATGGATAAAAATAATTATTTTTTGTAGGTTTAAGTCTTCACGTAACTTTAAACATATGTATAATTTAACATAATGCATGGAAGAATTAGAAATCTCTTACCAAGTCGGGCCAAACACGACTTTAGAGTTTTCGAATGAAATACCTTTCACAAATGGTTACAATAATATTTTTCGAAACATACAATTAAGTATATGCAAATATATATAACTTAAATAGCAATTAAATGCGGTGGAATTTTGTAAAAATTGCTCAAATGCCTCGGATAAACAGTGCCCATGCGGGTGATGGGGGTCACTTTGTGCGAAATCGGACACCCAACTGAAAATTATTCACTTTCAAAACATGGGTTTTCATTATCTCAAGCTAAAACATGCACAAAACTCAATTTAATCTGTTAAACATGGCCTGGGCCCGAATTAGAGTTTCAGTGAATGAAATTTCACATAAAACCATCAAATCGAATACTCAATCGATAAATTAACATGTACAAGTTATGAGTAATGATATTCTAGTCTCAATTTAGGCAAAAGTCCTAATAATTTGTGGGTAAAAACTTTCGGGGGCAGTGTTAGGGTTTTGGTACAAACAATCGGCCAAAACTTGGAATTTATATATGAAATTCACATTTATGCATGCTCAAATCATGAGTAATACATAATATAATTTTAATCGGATATCAAAACGAGGATACTCGAAAAAAATAAAATAAAAGTGAGAAAAAATGAAAGATGAGGATATGAATGCACTTACCTCAACCCGATTATCACTTCTCCAACTACCTCGAGCTCAGAATCGGACTCGGGAGCTTCGGATTCCCCCTTCTCTCTCTTCTTCCTCCCTCTCTCTCTTCCTGAGGGAGAAATGCCACAGACGCTCGAAAACAAACCCTCTCGGGTTTTTACTTCTCGAGCTAGTTCTATCTCGGTGCGCAACAGGCACTGCTCCCCTAGAATCAGCACCCGCCCCGAGCGCTCGCTCACCTGGCGGGTGCTGGCCTGCTGGTTTGGCGCTCGGCGAGCATACGCTGTTGATTCGTTCTACGGTCCCGAAACTATATTTTTCACATGGATTAAATCTAATCTTGATTATATTAACCCAATTATCCATAATTACCTTATTCGGTAACCGATACATTACATGAGGGATTGATTTTGCATCTAGGAGTCGAATTGAGGAGATGTGAACCCTGATTGCACTGTAAAGTTTGGACTCTGAGTTTGGGGCTACATCCGAAACAGAGTCGTCCACACCCATCATTCATAAAAAGGGTGGGGCCTTACATGGATATACCGGTGCAAACTGTTCATCTCACGTAAGGCACAAGCTTCATTCTGGATGAAGGGCTATTTTAGCAAGTGTGAATTTCTGTACTGACAATTCAAAGAAAGGGCATTTGGCCAACGTTGACACAAGAATATCAGAGAGCGTGGGGAGTAATAAGTTATGGGAACTTACTCAACTGGCATCCATGTTTTCCTCCACCAAAGTTTCCATATTGAAGACTTCTAATATCATCACAGGCTTCAACAAAAGGAGCTCACGACTTGGTGATCCCGCCAGGGTGTGTACGTGGTACTTGGAGGGCAATAGGCGGTGGAGATGTGAGGAAAGGGTTTGAGCAGTTTGGGGTAAAATATCAGAGGTGGGAGTCATGAACGGTGATGGAGGTGGAAGAACATGGAGATTGGCAGACGAAACTGTTTGTCATTTGATTCAGTTTAGTGAGAGTTGCTAGATGTGTGCCTTGGTGGGAGCAATGGTGATGATTCGATCGAATTTTGGTTGTACGGTCGCAACGAATGAAGGAATTTCTTGTTGGGGAAAGTGATGAGGTATGGCTTGGATGTATGGTTGGGTTAGAGGATGAAAGGTAGCAGTGGGGGAAACCAAAAATAGTGGAGGGTTCGCAGACATACCAGATTTTTGCTCAAGGCTGGTGAACCTTGGGAGGATTTCAACAACGGGTTGCTTAAAATGCTTGGTGGTGGACAAGTTGGCTATGAATCATTCTGCTGTGCACCAGAGGGTTGCCATGGCTTCCTTCATCTCCTTTGAAGGCTTTGCGATAGCAATTTCCTTCTCCTCTTCTCGGGTAGGTGAAGAGTGATTGCGGCGTCTAGTGGAGCTGGTAGCTTTCTGGGTGAGGCTTGGGTTGGTGTTTGTGGCGACGGTTATGAAATCTCGCTTGAAGGCGCCATGAACATATTGATTGGTGGAGGGTGGAAAGGAACGGATGGAGCAACCACAGATGGTGAAGGGTTCAACAGTAACGAGAGGTTCGCAAATGAGCTATGTTTTCACTCAATCCATGAAAGCTTGGGCAACAGTGGCGTATGTGTGTTGTTGGACGGTCACCTGGACCTCCTCCACTCCTTCGACAGCTTTGCGATGGAAATTTTGAGCTCTGTCAGTTCTTCAATCGTTAGCTCCTCAACCATGCCTTAATAAGAACACTAATGATGCATGCACAGTCGGTGACAGCACCGGGAAGAGACTAACAACAGCGAAAAAGACCGAGAAGGGGGAGTTTGACAGAAGAGAAATAGAGGGGAAAAGGGGAAAGGGGAAGGGAAAAGAGGAAGTCTGAGGGAGAAAAAGGACCGAGGAAGTCTAAGGGAAATAGAGAGAAAAGACGATGAGAGAAAGGAACGCAGAGGGAACAGGGAGAGGAGAGAATTGAGAAACCGGGAGAGGAGAATATCTTTCTTTCATTTTCTTCCAAATAGAATAGTATATATACTATAAAAGACCAACCGCATCAGGTAAGGCCGAACGGAACCGCAAAGTAACAGTCTAATAGAATATAAAAAATTAAAAATAGTAAAACAAAATACTGAAATTGATAATGGTGAAACTAAAAAGAGAAAATCGGCCCATAACAACAACAAACACCTTTATGCGGCATATGAACTAAGTACTCAAACCATTGCTTGGTAAATTTGTTATTATTTACTTCGATAATATTCTCATTTTCAAACTTGATCTGGCCAATAGCTATTCTCATCTTTGCCAAGTGTTTGACAACCTTCAGCATGAGAGGTTACTTATTAACTTCAGGATTTGTTTATTTATGAAAGAACATCTGATCTTCTTTGGTTACGTTATCTCTAGTGAAGGCATTCAAGTTGATGAGGAGAAGGTACGAGCAATTGTTGAGTGGCAAATCCCTCCCACCATCATTGAAGTACACAGTTTTCATTGACTTGCCACGCTCTGTTGAAGGCTCATCAAGAATTTCAGCACTGGGATTATCATCCCAATCACCAACTCTTTGAATGAAGGGGACTTCAGGTGGGCTAATTATGCAACTGGAAGCTTCAACAAATTGAAAAGAATGTTAACTAAGGCCCTTGTCCTCACTCTCCCTGACTTCTCCGAAGTCGTCACAGATGAATGTGACACTCCCCATATCGTCGTTGGCACCGTCCTTAGCCAACATGGCTGGCCGGTATCCCTTTTTAGCAAAAACCTAAATGATGGCATTTTATATTGTCATACAAGCACTTCGATTCTAGAGGTTCTATTTAATCCA
>JAOVVI020002133.1:0-21926 GCA_028571085.2 Nepenthes alata
AACTAAAAATAGAAAGCAATTTGAACCGAGCTTCTTTTTGATAGCCCTCTATTATGCTGTCTCTTTGCTTCCGGGCTTTCTCTGGAAACAAACGAAAACTTCTTATTATTGCCTTGTGTAACATCTATCCATGGCAGGAGATATGTCGTGTGTGGGTGGCAGCATGAAAACTGAGTTTGATGATATGTAAATAAATCTTAAAAAAAAAAAAAACCTCAGGCAAGTAGTTATCTGTGATAAATGTTTGAAATACAACAGACTAAAACGAACCGCGGGGGGAAGGGGGGCGTTTCAGCTGATAGTGACGGCAAAAAGAGCCAGGTTCCCTCCAAGTTTAACCAGACAGGGAACGAAACTCTAACACAAAAGAACCATGTTGGTGGTGAGGCTGCCCAATTTTATTTTATTTCTGCAAAACTAACGAGATTATTATATTTCTTTTTCCAAATAGATCGCTTGAAGGGAGGCACATTGATACACTCCCTCACAAAAGGAGAAGATGTCAATGGAAACCTCAGAAATCTCAGGAAAGATGGTAAAGCTTGAATTGAGAAAGGCAAGATCTATGTTGGCATTTATGAGTACGGTGGGATCCTCAAAAAGATGAAACTTTCCATACGAAGTAGAAAATGAGGAATGATGTTCCAACTTTCGAAGCTGGTTGAACCAAATTACACTGATGATGTATCGGGGATAACACCATTCAAGGGGGAGTCAACAATCCATCGCCTTACAAATATGTGCAGTTCAAGGCTTACAGTATTTGGCAAACACACGAAAACAAGGACAGATTTTGGTTGCGTCCAAAATAGTACTCTTAACCTCGCCAAACTCTTGATCTCCCAAGCTTTGTGACTTCATTGAACTTTTGAAAGTTCCAGATTTCATGATCTTCTTGAGCACATGTAGACATGGATCTTTATAAGATTTATCCATATGTTGGATACCATCTGGACCAAAACCAGAGTTACATAAACCACTATAATTAGTATTTCTTTAATGTTGGCACACTTTACACAGCTTGCACGTGGTTCCCAACGATCTCCCTTCATGCGTGAGTTCATTTACATGAAATATTGCCCTCATGAACAGAGAACCTCGCAGCACTTCATCAACCCTCGCTACATAACCCTCTCAACAATGATGACGTTTAACAAAGTACTATACAACTCTCTTAACAATAATATTTCACATGCCACTACATAACTGAATTTGAGTACACAGCTTTCCTAACAGTGGTGACTTCATCATTCATAGTGTTTTTCAGTGTTGGTATACAGACTGAAAGATCGTCTATGTTATTGAATGTTAAATGAGAACACCGTGAAGAAGGGAGTTTACACTACATTGTTTTGCAAGCATGTTCCAAGACTCTTGGAGGATGCGGGAGGAGTGAAGGAACCTGGCCGCATTGAACCAAGCTACACCGAGATCATTCTCTGGATACCTTGCTGAACTCTCAAACTTTGTGACCTTACTAAACTATTGGATTTCCTAAACTTTATGAGCACACTTGTAAGACTTATACATGTTTATATTAGGCTATCTAGATCTTTTAGTTAATGGCCACGAATAAATGTATTTCTAAATCATTACAATTCCTTTTGTTTCTTTAGCATTGGATAATTTATAAATATAACTAGCACTCGGAGTGACCAGGCCCGAGGTAGTTAGCTTCTTATAATAATGACTGCTTGGGGTCTAGACGTATGGGTGGCAAACCTAAGATTCATAGAAAATTAATTTTCTGATCGAGCCTATTTATTTTAATAACTCTAATAGTATAATTTTCTATTATCTATATTTTGATGATAAAACAAAAATTAAAATTAATTGCTAACCAAAAACAATATAGAAGTGATCCGAAATTAGGGATGACAATAGGTTAGAGAAGTCAAACCTAAACCCAACCCACAATTTATTCAAATCGAGTAAAATTTTGATATTTTAATAAGTTCCTAATAATGAAGTTTAAAAGCAGTAATATAGATTATGAAGGGAATTCAGAATCCAAATTCAAATTGATATCAAATTCCAAATTCAACTCTAAACTACTTTGTTTTTTATTATTAAAGAACTTATAATTAATAATATTAGTATAGTTTTAGTTAATTAACTTAACAATATAATTTATCTATACATATTAAGATTTATATCGAAAAGATAAAATTTAGCTTGAAAAAAAAAACCTTTAAAAACAATAGGTCAATCATGAAATAAAACACAAAAATCCTAAATCTGAAATTCCTAAGGCAACCAAAATGTTCACCGTTCTCTAAAAACTAAGTAAACTCATGAAACTTGTGTCACTTTAAAACTATTCTCCAAAGGCAATATGAATTTGTCATTTGCATAGAGCAATTGAAATTGTTCCTCGATTCTAAAATGACTTATATAAGGGATTATAGAATTTGAGGAGTTGAAATCTGCAGTGCACTCTTTCTTAAAGCACTGTCATATTGTTCAACAAATTACATCAACGATGTTTTTGTTCACATAATGATGGAAATCGCGTCCTTACTCTCACTACATTGTATCCTAGATATCCCTGCCCAAAATATATCCTTAACAAAAATACAAATCCAATAATAATGCTCACTGTATAACCGACACAACTAAGCATTAACCTTGAGCCCATAGACATTAACTAATGATTTCCACCGCCTTCAAATTCTTTGGGACTCTACAAATTATAATATTTCTACGAATAATGTTCTTATTTTATTATATTGAGAATGTGTCAAAAGTATTTCTGGTAGTCATTTCAGAATATGCCAGAGGTAAAATCTACAACGTGTTACGAGCAATACCTTTGCAACTGTCCCACTTATAGCGAGATCTTTGTGATGATTGCACTTGGGCCCCTCTCAGACATACACGCTACCAATATTCAAACAGTTAAATAAAAGTTTCTAGATCCTTTGATGATATCTATTCATACCTAAATAAGGTCAAGTGATTGTGCTGATTCACTCTAACAAATAGTATAAGGAGTATTATATATTTGTTTGTCAAAGATGTTATATCAAACGTTACAATGTCTCCAAATGCTTCATATATGGCCCTACTCTAGGCATCACCCCAAAGTATATTTTGTATACAGCACTTACACCCAAATCCATCAAATAGAAAAATATATCATCATTTTCATGCATTCTCATGAAATAATGATTGAGTTTTTCGATACTTCATTCATCTAACTATAATTGTCACGCCTTCACGAGATAGTTTTTAGCATCCTATTATTAATAAGATAAATCCTTATATCCACTAGCTTTAATAACTAACGTCTTATAGTTTTGACAAGAAAGAATATCAGCTTGATCATTTAGCTCAAGTTTTCTTTTAATATGGGAAAAAGATTCTTATAACACCTCATACATCTGGTTTGTCCTGAAGGAGATGGATGATTTTGTTCAAGCATAACATATGATAGTACGAGTTTTTCATAAGCACATATTATTGCATTAATTTTGGCTTTGCAACTTATTCTTGTCAATTCTCCTGGCTTAAAAATATTTACACACAATAATAAATTATCTTATCATCCCATCAGTACAATTCTTAAAACTTCATCTCATCACTGTAAAACCAAGTTGTTTTGTATATTGTTCGTAGTTTTCTCTCATTTTAACAGCCGTATTGAATGTGATACCTATCTTATGCTCTTCAATTTGATGCTCTATCCACATTCCTTCAACCAATTCTTCCCATTTGTTCTCATTTATTTAAACTCATCTATTTTTCATGAAAGATATTAATTTCATTAGTAAATTAACATGAATCAGTAATAAATATCAATTTACACGAACCTATTAAATTTCAAAATACATAAGCAACAACTTAAACAATGACACATTATGCTCACGATTTTTTAGAGCATGAACAACGAGATACACAGGCAATATGTACGGAGTAAGCCATGCAAAACATTGACAGCGGAACATAGTTTCTCAAATCCAAGGAAAAAAATGTCTCTATTTATGATATGAGACTTTCTCAATAAATCATGAATCTTTGTTTCGCTGATGAGAAACGAACCAAATAAGTCAAAAAATTCATCCGCAAAGGCTAAGGCTTCGATAAAATGTAGATGAAATTCGTTGATTTTTAGAATACCGCCGCGAAGAAATTGCAGATTTGGAGAACTTGACTTTGCAGTTAAAATGAAACGAAAGTTTTTCGACAAAATTTTAGGTTAACAAAAATGTGTCGAGTGTATGAGGTTTGAGAATGTGTTACATTTGCCGGTTCTCTTCCTGATCCCCTTTCATAGACAGGAGAATTTGCTTCACTCGTCTTGCTCAGAACCGCAGTACCCTTGTGATTTCTCGGCGCCCCTCTTTCTCTTGGGAGCTCTTTGTACTTCAATTTGCTGAACCTAATGTGGGCAAAGAGTCTTATTTCTTCGGTAAAGGAGAGTTTGACCTCTTCCCCGGATGATGTGGACAAACTTTCGGTGACGACAGAGTCTACATGCATACATATATAGTGAGAAAATTTGTCATTTATATTTTATTTTAGTTTATTTATTACATAATTTTTTAAAACATTTTTCATTCTCTTCCTATCATGTTTGAGGAAAAAAACACTAAAAAAAATAAATTAAACAAAATAACGAAATATTTTCATATTTTTTAAATAATATTTTACATTTATAAATATCTAAATTCTTTATCCAACTAACAAATATGCCGTATTTTTTAAATTACTCAGTTTTTACGCCTTATACAATTTTATTAAATAGAAAAAATGCCAAAGACTGCAGAAATCTAAGCATGAGCAACACGAATTTTATTTAAATTAGATTTCTATGGAATTATATGGTTATTATTATTATTATTATTATTTTGCCATAGCCATCAAAATGGCGGGTCACTTGTCAACAGCTTCACTGAAAAGGAGCAACGGAGTATGCTGCGATGGGGTAAAACAGCGGAAGAGATGGAAGCCTCTTGATGTGAGCCTAACCTCATGTCTCTCCATCTTTTAAACCCAATCTTAGTGGATTGCCTTCCATTGTCACGCACACAATGCCTTCTGTTTCATCGCATTCGCGCCAGCAGCAGGAAGTCGAGCGTTCATGTTAGTTCATGGAAGCCGTCGGACCATCTCAGAAGATGCTGTTCTACCGAAGCTTTTGTCGTCGCGAGCGATGACAAGTACGGGAATAAGCAAGTTATTAGTGTCAATCCACGCCTCTACGACTACATACTCGGCAACGTCCGCGAGCCAGAGGCCGTCTGCTTTCTCCAATTTCTCTCTCAACTTCTTTGTCTGTACTTCTCTCTCCTTTGGCTTACGATGCGTGTTAACTACAGATTTTGCGAAAATTGCGAGAGGAGACGGCCACCATGAGAGGTAGTCAAATGCAGGTACTGTTTCTTCTGAATCCTTGCTGGTTAGTTCCTGATGCTCTCTGATGATCGAGGTTGTTTAAGGGTTTTCTATTTCTATTTCATGATCTATGATGCTTATGTAGTCCTGATTAAGATGGATAATTTAAAAAAATTACGTTTCAGGAGCTCCTGGTTAACCCGTTCTTTGCGACTAAATCATAACCTGTCTTACTCAATACGTCAACGGTAGGGAGGATGGACGAGTGTATCTTGTTTGTTCGGTTGAGTGTTTTTCGTTTCAATTGATGCTTCTGCGGCTTTTAATTTTTGATTCTGCAAAGATTAATCGGAGCAGAAGGGAAGAAGAAAGAAGAAGAAGAAGAAGCAGTGAGAAGCACGAAAGGCTCGAGGCTGGAGAAAAATATCCCTGCTCCTGTTCAGCAGATGTCCCTTCTTATTTTATTACTCATTGTTGCTTAAATAAGAAAAAGGGGAAAAAGAATATTCCTAATAACAAATTAATAAACCAACTTAACAATTAATATGCTAATTAGGCTGATAACCTAACTAATCAGTTAAAAGGAACAAAGAAATAAAAAAAAATATATATAGAAACATAAAGAAGTTTTTCCAAGTAATATTTTGATGTACATTCTAACATTCCCATAAGATGGAGAATAGAGATTAACTATTCCCAACTTGCATAAATGTGAGGTAAGAAAATGAGATGAAAGCACCATTGTAAAAACATCCGCAAGCGATTTGTGAGTGGTAACATGAGCGGTCTGCATACTTTCTAAATCTCATCTCTGATTAAATGGCAGTCTAGTTCGATGTGTTTAGTATGTTCGTGGAATATTAGATTGGCTACAATATGAAGAACGACCTGATTATCACAGAAAAGGAGAACCGCATGTGGATGCAGGACTCACAAATATTCCAAAACATATTGTAACCATGTTAATTCACAACTAGTAGTAGCCATTGATCAATATTCGACTTCTGCTGAGGATCAAGAAGGAATAGGCTGCTTCTTGGATTTCCAAGAAATGAGTGAATCACCCAAGAAAATACAATATTCTGTGATGGACCTTCTAATATCTGGACACAAGGCCTAATCTGAATCACAAAAGGCCTTTAACTGTATCTGAGAGGAGGATGGGAATGATATGCCATGCCTTGGAGCAACTTTGAGATAGCACTTGAGGAGCCGTGGCTAGATGAGAAGCGGTGGGATGGTTCATGTACTGGCTCAGAATTTGTACAGCATAGTTTAAATTTGGTCTTGTTACAATCAAATAAAGAAGTCCTCCAACCAACCTTCTATACATACTCGGGTCAGTCCTTATTCTTTACCCAATTTCAGATTTTGATCTATGGGAAGTTTGAGAGGCTTAGATCTAAGTCTCAGAATCATCTAATATGTCAAGAGCATATTTTCATTGGCAAATGTGAATTATTTTGGAGGATCTTGCTACTTCAATTCCAATGAAAAATTGTAAAGGACCAAGATCATCCACAATTGTCAAGAAGTATTTAAAACCATCATATGAAATTTCAGAAAAGAAGGTCCTCAAAGGTCACAATGAACCATATCAAATATGATATGTGATCTGTGGTTACTAGAGGAGAAGGGAAGCTGTTGCTGTTTGGCCATATAACAAACAGAATAGGGATTATCATTAATGGAATGTGTAACTCCTTTTACAAGAGGATCATCTATCAATTTTAATCTTGAAGCTGATACATGGCCAAGACAATGGTGCCAAATATCTGAAATAGAAGAAATAGAAGATTCTTGTTGGCAACTTGATTGAAGGATCTTGACATAGAGGAGGCTAAGGTGCTGGGAGGTATTTTATTCATCATCAGTTGCTATAAATCATTTCTCACTTCATCCATCTCAATTGTTGTCCAAGATGCATGGTCCTGAATCAAGCAAACATTAGAAAAGACAACAAACAAGATTGTCAGTCAGTCTTTGTGTAGAAATTAGGTTAAAGGTAAATGAAGAAACTCAAAGGACATTCCTTAGCAATATTGTGTCTGTGAGTCTAACCACCCAAGTCCATGAGTTTGAATTGTTCTTTGCTGAGAGCGACCTTGTCATCACTGCTTTCCTGCTGATCATGGTTAGTTGAAAAACTGGAATGATTTGCAAGAAAAACAGAGTTCCCTGTTTTGTTATAGAATTTGTGAGCTGGAGGATGGCCATTATGCTTGTAACACTTCTCAATCACGTGACCTGTTTTATTGCAATGAGTGCACACAAGAAATTCTGCATTTTTAGCTTTGAAACAGCTTTAGAGGGTGTGGCATGGGATTTGACACTAAGCACAGAAAGGTCATGTTTCCTTGGATAATTGGCAACTTCCATACTTGCCTTTGAATTGTTGGAAATTCTTTTGGCAGATAATGCCATAGATTTAGATGCAGGGACAATGGACAACATTTGATGTTGTCTCTCTTGTTCCTGGATGACGGGAAAAACTTGTTAATAGGAGGCAATGGGTTCATCAAGATTATTTAATCTCTAACATTAGTGTACAATTCATTGAGACCCATTGGAAATTGTATCACATAATCTCTTTGATATCAATCTAAAAGATTTTTCATCTTGCCACAATCATAATTGGGAATCGGGTCATAAATCAAAAGCTCATCCTAGAATGTTTTTCATCTTTCCATAATACATACTCGTTCATGTTCTTGCACGAGACTTGCTAGAGATTTCTTTAGATCAAAAATCCGTGGCCCATTCTGTTGAGTGAAGCGGTCCCTCAATTCTACCTAGATCTCAGAAGCATCATCAACGAATGCAATGCTGGACTCAATAGAGCTGCTTATGGAGACTGAAATCGAAGAAACAACCATATTGTTGCATCATTCCCATGCTTCAAAAAGAGGATCTCCAAAATTGGTGAGTTTGGTGATGGTTCCTTCAATGAAATATTACTTGTTTTTAGCCCTCAAAGCTTGACGCATGGCTCTGGACTAGGTTGAGTAGTTGTTGACTGTAAGGAGATTGCCAACCTAGTTAATCCCTGGATTATGGTCATTTTTGTGCCGATAAGGGTTAGTGGGGTAATTAAAGTTTTGGAATTGAGAGTTTTCTTGGTTCACAGAAATAGTGGCAGAAGAATTTTGTGGAGAAGGATTTTAAATTTCCTTTCTCCGATACCATGCAAAGATTAATCAAAGCAGAAGTGAGGAAGAAGGAAGGAAGAAAGAAGAAAAAGAAGAAGCGGTGAGAAGAATGAAAGGCTCAAGGCTAGAGAAAATATCTTTGCTCCTGTTCAGCTGATGTCCCTTCTTATTTTATTACTCAAGTGACTGACTGTTGCTTAAATAAGAAAAAGGAAAAAAAGAATATTCCTAAGAACAACTAATAAATCAACTTAACAACTAATATGCCAATTAGGTTAACAACCTAACAAATCAGTTAAAAGGAATTAAAAAATAATAATATATATATATATAAACATAAAAAAGTTTTACAGGGTAATATTATGATGTACATTCTAACAGATTCAGACCATGAGTAATAGCTTGACGATCAATAGTGGATATGGCTTATTTATCAGCAAATTTTTACGCAATCTCAGCCAACAAGAATGTTATTTTTTATGATTGAGAACTTTTTCCTCTTGATAAAAAAATGCCCAAAGGGGGTGTCAATGAGAATGGAAGGAAGGGGAGTATTAGTAGTTTTTTACGAGGGGTTAATGGGAATTCATTTGAGGGTGCTGTGGACCATAGTCGGTGAACAAATTTCTAATGAAACTAGATTAGTTATGTGGATTTTAGGATGTGGGGGATCAATTTTTTGTTATCAAAGAGAGAAGGGAATGGAGGGAAAGAGAGAGAGAGAGAGAGAGAGAGAGATCCCATACTTTAGTCTTGCCAAGCATTAAGCAAATCTCACCATTTAGTTGAATGTAGCAGCGCTAGTGACTTGATTATAGTTTTTTCCTCAAAAACAAATACTGTGGGTTATTGCTTGCAATTCCAAATTGTACTGGCTGTAGGTCCGGAATCAGTCTCCTTAAGTGACACTGAAGAAATTATTTTTTGGATTGTTTTAAGTTCTTAATGTTAATCCTCATGGCTTGTTCCCTTGGTTTATTTGTACCCGAATTGTAGGAGTAGGTGTTGGGTTCATAAGGAAAATTAGTTGAGGATTGCATAGATATACCTAAAAGGAACTTAGTCCTATCTATTTAAACTATTCATATTGCAACTGCATTATGAATAACCAAGTACTTTTTTCCTTGAGATGTCATACTCAAAATGGGAAGTGAAATACACTTCTGTTAAACACGATGAAGTAGGTCATGTTGTCAATTATCCCCTTGTCTTGCACTGTCTATTTTGGAAACTACAGTATGACTCCTTTTCTGATCTGGCTTACAAAAGTCTCATGGGGGCAGGAACTCTTTGAAAAAATGAATCTTTTCTCTTGAGCATTTATTGCTTTACAGATCATGGCATGGGCGAATGAAGTTGTTTTGCATGGATTAATAAATTTGTGCGTCATGGTTGGAAGATGATGTTTAGGCTTTGCAGAAGTCTCCACACCTTACTGTTGAGGGTTGCTGGAGGAGATATCAAATATTATGAAAACTAACATCTGCTTAATTGAAGAAGATGGAAGACTAACTTCCTTGATGCCTGGTGTGACAATCGATCAGGATGTTTGATTATAAAAACTAACAAATAGAACCTCATTTTCTTGAGGGTGATCTATGAATCCCTGACAAATTTTTGTGATGGGAGAAGCTTGATGATGGAATAATTTGAGCAATGCAGCTGCTGATATGCTTGTGGCTTTCTCCTGTTTGATGAGTCTGATTTGTCCATGCATTTATATAATCGAAACAATTGTTTATCTTCTTTTTTGTTATGTGATTGTTTGTTATCAGATGGTATCCCCTTTAATTGTTTTCTGATTTGGTCTTGTCCCAATGAAATATTTAGGCCAGTTTCCAAGGATCTTTTGCCAGGATCACTTGACAGAAGTCCTTGCCCAAGAGAATTTGAAGATTATGGTGGTGGTCTTCTAAAATTAAGAGAAACATGCAATGTGAGGGATTCTCGCTGTGTTTGTAAGGGTTGCTGACTGAATAAGCTGATTGTGGTGAGCGAGGAATGAAGAATGAAATTCTGCTTGAAGTTTGTATGTCCCATTCTCATAATAATTAATCTGCTGCCATTGAGTTGGCAGGACTCAGAGGAAAATATATTAGCCAGGACAACCTGCTATTTGAAATAAAATTGGAAGACTCAATTCCATGTAGAAAAAACGATCTTCGTCACTAGTGGACAAAAGTTTGAGTCCTGTATGTATGGGAAAGGGGCTTTTATCAAATTGATTTGGGAAACGATGACCTAGCAATATAAGTTAGAAGCAAAGTTATGACTGATGGAAGTGGTTAAGTCTGTTAAAGAAGAGAATTGAAGGGTAATGTTCATCAGAGGAGGAGGATGCAATTTATGACTGATGGAAGAGATTTAGTCTGTGAACAGTAGAATGGAAGAAGAGGAATATCATGAAAGGATGATGATGCTGAGATGCCTTGAGAGAAGCTTGAAACTATAATATACTCACTCCGTTTCTTATTGTGTGTCTTTTGGATTTTGTGGTCAACGAAGCCAACATGGCCATTTGTTTTTCATTAATTCTATTAATTTGAGATCTTATAAAGTTACATTTAGAAACTTTCGAAAGACCAGTTACATTTAGAAACTTTCGAAAGACTACTTTACATATTATGAATTTAAATCCATGGATTTCTTAGAAGATAAATGGTGAAAATTGATATTGTTTGATTTGAAAAAGCCAAAGTAGATAGATGCTTATTATGAAACAGAGGGAGTGCTTAAGTGTTGTTGGAGGTTGCTTATTTGAGTTATTGCATGAACAACCTCGTTAGTGTCAATTAATTGTGGGAGCACCCAACTTTTACTATTTCCAGGGGTTAAAACTAGTACCGGAACTGTTATTCAACAACTGCAATCTAATAGCTTTACAAGTGTTGCTAGCGAATGGGGTGGTTAGACAGCAAGCGAAAGTTGTGGGACAGTCTCGGCTGTTTCCCAGAAGATACTTACTAAAAAGTATATAGTCCTTCCAATCACCAATATGAGGATATGATGCTGCCCTTGCTATGGACTAATCATGCAATGGTCCAGGAACATGGGATTTACATGATCTTTCAACATCGCTATGATTTGGAAGTAGTCATTATTTGCATAAAAATATTGGTATCAATATCGCTCACAGTTATATCGGTATCTGACATATCAAATAGTACGTATTGGTATTGGATATATTTGATGGAAAAAAATTCTGAAAATTTTAAGTTGATAAGATTGTATCGATCGATATATTGGTTTTGTTGATAGATATAGAAATATATTGCGATATTGTTGTAGTATTGAGAAATATCAATATCGTGTGCCCCAATGCCAATACAAATCACATCGGCCAATATTTCCATCAATGGTCATACCATGGAAAAGTGATTTAACTACAGGAGCCAAAGTTATTTTGGAAAGCTTTTTCTTCCATTTGTGCAGAGAGTGGCGAATGCAGTATGTTATAACTGCATAGTGCATAGTATTGTATTTATTATTATGAAGAATAGATCCTCTTCTAATGAGGGCTTAAAAGAAGTAGCGAGGTCAAGGCTGAGGCCTAATGAAGTCTTAAGGAGAAATGGAGGAATAGTGAAACAACTTCTTGAAATTGTATCAGTGTAGTTGATCCAGCACAGGTATTTATTTATTCTTTTTACTTTATTGTTAAAGAAGAATGAGCTGCTTTTTTGTGAATAAAAACAGAAATAAGGGGACTAGAAATCAGATAGATTCATCAGAAAACCTATCAGAAATGCAGTATTAGGAGTTGAAATCCTTATCATATCTTCTGTGTTTCGAGCCTTGAAATTCTTATTTTTGTTTGTCTGATTTTGTTGGGACCTAATGCCTACATATTTTCCAACCTCCAGTTGTTTAGCTGTGTCCAAGCTTGATTGCTTTCTTTTAACTTTTTTGAGAGCTGCAATATTTTAATTTTCGATTTTCAGTATTTTAGCATGTGGTGTTATAATTCTTTGCCACTCTATTCTTCTCCTCCTTTCTCAGATATTTCTCTCAATTCTTATCTATATCATCTATATGTCTCCCTAAATTCTTCTAATTTATTATTTCCTTCCTCCCCTCTCACTTCCCTTTCTCTATTTCTCACATATGTTGACCACCTGGTAGACATCAGTGTGGATTTAAGGGGACATTTATAAGCAATTGTTAGGATAAATTTCCACAGCTGTGCCCATTATTTGTGAGAACTTCGAGGAGTTGCATGGGTCTAAATTCTTTTCTTAGGCTGGATCTTGGATCTAGGTACCATCAGATCTGATTATATGAACATGGTGTTTTACAAACTACATTGTATCCTCATTACAGTCATTGGAGATCCCTTGTTCTCTCTTTTGGGCCATCCAATGCTTCGTAAGATGTTGGCTCATCATTTAATTCAAGTATTCATGCTAGGTTATAAGATATTCATGTTACAACTTGTTTGGTATTGCTTATGAAACAACATTTTCGAGAAATCTATAAGTCCAATCTTCTCAAAAAACCTTCCTAAAAAGCTAATTGATGTTCTCAATACATTGCTTTTAACTTTTTTTAATAAAGTTCTAAACATTGTGCGTTACTAAAGCAGGATGATTGAAATAGGGATAGAGTTAGCATGTTCTAATTATGCCAAAGTAAGTTAAAAACTGATGTATGTTTTGTAAGAAAGTAAAATGTTGGTTTCAGGTATATAGTTGTGGAAAATTTTTCTTAATGAATTCCCATCCTTCAGTAATCTTATGCCTTAAAGGTACAAGCAAGCAGGATCACCCCTTGGTGTGAACCCAGAGTTCATCTTTTATCCTAGCATCTATTTTTGTTCACATTTGTAATTATGTCTTCACTATTTCAAATATGCTGTCTGTACTTCGTAGAGAGGGTTCAAAATCACCCTGTGGCAGGAGGAAGGTGCTGAGGAGTTCCAGATTGCACTAGAGTAGGAGGCATTATTGCTCGTTACATGCATTAGCTCTCCATTAGTGATCATAATTTGCTTTTTTCCTTTTCATTTCATACTTAAATGGAGGGTGAGCTTTGCTACATCTGTAAAGTGGCTTTATTGTGAATTAGAGGTCACTACTTCAAATCACATAATAAGCTTTCTACAATATATGGGCAATGTTGTGTATATTTAACCTTCTCTAAATCCCACAATATGGAAGCCCCGTAACTGGGCTGCCTTTTTTTCATATTCCCTGGTAAGGAATCCAAAGAGCAGTCCTTGGTGTCTCTTGCTATCAAGCCTTGATAATCTAGGTAGAAGTTTATTGATTTTTTCTGTTCATAGGAAATAATTTTTAGGGTGGATTTCAATCTTTTGTTTGATTTATGTATATGGCATAATTGTGGTTTTATTATGCATCGTCTTGTCCACTGCATTTGGATTCTTAAATGTGACATAAATAATGTGTTGCCTTGGAGGTGTTAAACTTCTATAAGAATTTTTCCATGGCATGATAATGGTGGTCACTTTTTACTTTGCATTGTGAACTTGACTTTATTCTATGAGTGAGACAAATTAGTGGTGGGTATGCTGTGTTAATTAACTTCAGTTGTCCATCATATAATCCACATTACCCGCACCTTGAAAAAAGGATATAGTCAAATATAAATCATGCTGATAAAGACTTAATATATATGTTCTTTAACAACCCTATCGTTTATTGCTCTATGAATAGGTTTCTCCTGATCAGGGACAGCTACTTTCGATGCTTGTCCAGATTCTTGGGGCAAAACGATGTATTGAAGTTGGCGTTTATACTGTATGTAACTCTGTTAGCTGAAATTGATTGCCTTGAAATTCAATTCTTTACCACATTGTTTTTTAATAGTAAACATTTTGCTGATCCATTTTCTTTAAGAGCATTTTGTTCCTCAGCGTGTATTCTCTTTCACTTTCTTTGCTGGGTTAATTTTATATGTCATCAAGCAGTTTTGGGTTTAAGTTTTGAAGTTAATGCTAAATCAATTGAATATTTTTTCTTATTTCATGGTAGGTTGTTCTATATTGTCATCATTAGCTTTCTCTTCCCCTTTGTTTTCGGGTTGGTGCATGTTTGTTTGAATGTTGTATTTTGTGAGTCGAGGTGTCGACAAGCCGGGACACTAGGTGAATTGCTGTACCATGGGCTTCGAAACAAGTATTAGAGATGTGCTTGTGACTCAATGAATATGGTATTGATGTGACGATAACATGGGTGACTATGTCATGGCTTGTTGACATGGGTGTTATCGTGGAGCAACGGCATTGCCGGTTCCCATGGTGATGCAAGGTAAATGAGTTTTCCTTATTCAACAACATATATTCTTAAGCACTGAGAGTACTGAAGCAAGTCCTAGGTAGAAACTTCAAGACACTACAAAGTTGGGCTAAATGTGTGAACAGTTTATACAGATATGTCACATAGTGTATACCCTAGATTATCTTATAAAAGCTTAATATCCTCTATAGGGGAAGTTGGTGTTCAACTCTCCACTACCTTGTGGATACTGTAGTGCGACAAGGCGGTGCATATCATCTCAATGAGCATCCCAATAATAGGTTATGGGCTCTAGTCTATGCCATAAGGACAATTTAGAGTCTTTGCGAGGTCAATTGCTGAGTGGACATTATCCAACATGGTTCGAAGGGCTTGATCATGTGGATATTGTTTGGACAAAAATTGAGCCCCTTAATTTAATTCAGGACAAAATACTGTGTCATATATTAGGGGATGTTCTCCTTGGATAAGAGGTGAGCTCAGGGCAGGGTTCTTTAATTCTTTTTGTTTTTGGATGCTCACAATATTGTAGGCACAAAATGAGTTGACATTGTGCTATATGGGACTAAAGTCAAATTTATCAAGTATACTTACTTGTTAAGACAGAAGGGTTGGTGCATGCTATTTTGCTCGTGTGACTAGAATGCCTTATAAAGCCGGCTGCCTTCACGAGTGGTGGGATTGCTACAAATGTAAGGCTTGAAAGAAGTGCCGGGGACAATGTGTCATGGGTACCATTGGCGTACTGTGGAGAACTAATATGTTCTCGGTGATGGATAGAGAAGTAGTGCTTCATATAATGAAGCACTATATAATGATCCTATGTGTGGAAGTGCGTGGTGAGGCATGAGAACCTAGTGGTGAGGCATGAGAACCTATTGGTGAGCTGGATGTTTGGAAGCAATTTGTATGCCTATAGTTGCTTGACTAAGAGGTGTGAGAGTTTCAAAGTTTGGTAAACAATGCAACATTTGTTGAGAGGGGTTTGACTTGCTAGCCTAGTATGGCTACATATAGATATAGGACCAATGGATCATCAAGTTGAGGAATGATGGCCTTAACTTGGAGAAGGCTTGATGTTGTACTGTTGGTTCCTGCTGCATTAAAGTGAGACTGTGATGGATTTGTGTCAAAGCCAAGTCGATTGTGACTTTTGTGCTTCACTTGGATGGATTAGATTTGGTCAAAGGATACTACTGGTAGCTAGTGACGGGGTTGGGTCTTAGTTGATCTTAGTCGGGCTAAAGGAAGCTTCTGTGCAAACTTAAAGCTACAGTGTTAGCTGTGACACTATTTGTGCCTTATGTTCAACATTTGAGCTTGATTGGTTGTGTTGTTGAATTTTGGTGCTATGGTGTCTAGGACAACTTAGAAGTGGGGCTGTAATAAAAGACAATGCGTGCTTATGTGTCATTGGTGGACCCAGATTTTGCTTGACAAGATATTGACTATTGTTTGTTTGTGCTTGTTTAACAGGAATATTCCATTGAAAATCTAATGCAATACTGTTGTTCAGCTTTGTCGTTTTGGTGTATTTGGAGTGATGTGATCACAAGGAGTTCTAGAGAAACACCACCTATTTTTCAAAGATGTATTCAGGATGCATCTAGAAGGAGACCTCCAGATTGTGCGGAAAAGTCGTCTTTTAGATGAGACCTTTGACCCTTGTGAGAATGCTGTTCATGTGGAGTAGGATGAGTCCACGTCTTATAGGGGATTCACTGTTGTAATGTAAAGCAATAAGTTGCGACCTCTTTCTAATGTGCTAAAAGTGATCAATATATTGTACAAGGCCAAGTCCACAGGGTTGGGTGATAAGTTATGTCTATTGTACAAGCAGATTCTTTAGAGAATATGCGAAGTAGATTTTGCCAGTGATCATTTGGACCACCTTACGGAGGTATAGTTTGGACATAAAGATGCTTTAGATAAATTACAAGGGATGTGAGAATTCTTAAGGCCGTTACAAAGGTGGTCTATATAGGTAGTGGGACAGATGTAATCACAATCAGTGCCATGAGTGCCAATTGGAAAGTCGACATCAGAATTGTGGTTTGTGAGTTGAGGTGTCCACGAGCCGGGACATCATGCGAATATCTATATCGTGGGTCTTGAAACAATCACTCAAAGGTGTGCTTGTGACTCAATAGATGTTGCGTGGATGTCAAAATGATATGATTGACTATGCCTTTGTTGACAATGATGTCAGCATGGAGTGATTAAACTGTTGGTTCCTACCTTGATTTGGGACGAATGAGTTTTTCATAGTCAAAGGCATTTTTCCGAGCACCTAGAGCACGAAAGCGAGTCTTAGGTGGGAACATGGAAACACAACAAAGCCAAGTCCAAGTACTCGATTGGTTTATATAGATGTGCTATTATGATAGGAATTCGTGGAAATCATGTAAAAACCCGATATCCTGTATTATATATCACTTAAGTTACCTTGTGATTGGGATGGGCTCTAGAGTATGTTATGAAGACATTTTAGAGTCTCTACGTGTACCGAGCAGACACATTAGCGATGGTTGAAGAGCTCTGTAGTGCAAATATTGTTTGGATAGAAGTTGAGACTGTCAGTCATAACTAAGGGGATGGCCTTCCTAGGGGAGAGGTGAGTTGGGGTCTCAAGCAGACTGGATACTCGCATCGCTGTAAACACTGAACGGGGCAACACTGTGGTACATGAGATTAAAGTCATGATTACTGAGTATGCTACTTGTTGAGATATGAGAGTTGGTTCAGGTTATTATGCCTGGGTTCCTAATGTGCCTTATTAATCAGGTTGCCTTGGGAAGTGTTATGGGCACAAGTAGCGTATGCTGGTGAATTTACACGTGCATGTGCACTTGTGCACTTGAGTACTTCTATGTTGGTGTCTTTATTTCGTTTTTGCTATGTGTTTTTCTCTCTTTGTGCAGGTGAATATTTTTATGTCTGCACTGTCATCATATCTGTAGGTTTGGTTGTGGGTGCAGTTTTCTGCATGTGCCCATGGAAGTGAATGATAGTGTGCTCATGGGTGCATCATGTTTTCTTGTACTCATTTTGTCCATGTAGGCCCGTGTGCAGGTTGAGCTGAGTTTGTCTGTGTGAATGAGCATGTACTCACGTTCATGTATGTGTGGGCACATGTGCCCAAGTTTATGCATGCTTGTATGCCTGTGCCTGTGCCTGTGTTTGCACACATTGTTTATGGGAACATGAAATCTCTTTTGTGTAGTTGTGGACTGCTAAGTGTCCCTTCATAATCCACTAGCTTCTTCGGCCCGTGCTTGATGCTTCATCCAAATTCATTAATATATAGGGGAAGAAGGTGATTTAAATGAGAAAGCAACTTTCGGTGAGAAGATGGGAGGAGATATTTTGGACATTTTTTAAATCAACTGTCCCCATTAAGTTGCACATAATATACCTCACCTGCATCCAATCTTCAGTCCCTCTGGCCTGCAATTATCTCCGTTAAGTTGCACATCATATGCCACACCCACATCCAGCCTTTCTTCCCTCTCGCCCGAACTGTCCGCTTTAAGCTGCACATCATATGCCTTACCCACATCCAATGCTTTCTCTCACATTGAATTTCCCTCCCTCTCACTGACAATTATTCTGTAAGCCTTCCACAGTTTCTCTGTCCATTTTTCTTCCTTCTCCTCTCCCTCTCCTTCCCTTCATCAGACATTATGAGCATATCCCACAAGTCCCTGGTAACACCAGATTGTCTTGTGAGGCCGATAGTTGCAGCAAGAATGCTGGCAAGGCCATTGGTGGAGAAAGAAAATAAATATAAAAAGAAAGAAATATATGCAGAGGAGAGAGAAGCAGTATCATTTTTTCAATTTTACGTAGTGGAGAGAAAAGCCATATACAAAGAAAGATGTTGGCAAGTTTTGATCTGCTTTCAAAAGATGAAAATGAACGAAATCGCCAGTAGACAGAACAGTGTAGCCTTGCTGGTGCAAAAATGGGTGCTTTGGTGATTGAAATTTGGACGATATAAAAATGCCATCAAGGTTCTTGTACTACTAGTAGATCAAATACAATGATAGTGAGGGCTCCATATCTGTATATGCAATACTCAGTGTTATGGACTGTTTTTTAAGAACAAAAATAGAAGATTTGTGCAAAAACCATTGTAGGATCAACGTATTACCTTTTACAGGAAAATGACATCTTTAAATGCTTGTTTCTCCTGTTGACTTATGGTCCATATATCTCATAAACCTCTTAATTTGAAGAATTTGCTAAGAATTACATCAACCAATAAATTGCCCTTTTCCTGGAAGTAATTGGAGTATATTTTCATAGGTTTTAATAATGAAAGAACCAGGTTGAAACATGGTTTTGGGAGTTTCTCTTCACTTAAGTGGAGTACATTTTCATGGGTTTTAATAATGAAAGAACCACGTTGAAACATGGTTTTGGGAGTTTCTCTTCACTCATGCTTGCTGGTTAAGATTCTTTACTTAGTCATTTTCATTTCCTTTAAATTTTAGCTGGAATGTTACTGCTGTTATGAAAACAATGTATTTTTGGTTTCCTTACTAAGAATCATCAGAGGATGGGGTCTACCACCAAATCTTTCTACCCAAATTTATCCTCTCTTCTGTTTATATTCCTTTTGGGCTCTTTATATACCTTCTCTTAATTGAAGTACTTTTTAGTCCCTGTATGTGTTCACCATCACAATGACGAGATCATGTGGATTTCCTTTTTAGGTTATATAAATTTGGCCAAAATCTCGTACATGATTGTCAGTTGCTGGATTTTATGACTTGGTTTCATTTTCATACACAGAACCTGTCTCTATTTTGCCTCCTGACTCTCGTAATGAAATCTAATTTTATTTTGTAGAAGATGCCTGAAATTTTGCAATCTGTATAATCTATGTAAATCTGTATTTATAATTGTGTTGCTTGTTCTCTCTGTTTCTCCACACTTTTGTTATTCAGGGATACTCATCTTTGGCTATTGCTCTAGTCCTGCCAGAGTCAGGTTGTTTAGTTGCTTGTGAAAGAGATGAAAAGGCACTTGAGGTTGCTGCTAGGTATTATGAACAAGCTGGAGTTCTGCATAAGGTGACCTCTTGCTTGCGCTTAAATTTTGAACATGAAATTAGACAGTTGCCAAATGTCATACAGCTTACTCTGAATATTGACTTTCCACTAAAAACATGTGTCTCTGTTGTTGATTAGTAGTTGTACTTGGATTTGTTTCCACAATATTCATGTTTTTCGTTTTCTCAATTTTGGTATAGTATCTAAGACCATAGTAACCTAGGCTCTTACTCCAGAGCCATGATTCTGCCTCTGCCTAGCATGTGCTTCACCCGTACTTCATCCTGATATAATCTAGATACTTCAGCAGTTCTAGAGTATGAAATCATTCTTAGACCTTAATCTAACAATTTAAGCTTTTGGGATGCATTGATTTCTAGATATGGTATGAAAGCTTCTTTTTTTTTAACTAATTTGGCTAAAGCTTGAATTCTAGTAACACCATTTTATGAAACTATATATATAGTTTAATCCAAGTTTAATGTCTGAAGGGCATCATATCAAATCATTCTTTGACATGCTAGAGTATCAACACATTCTTGAACAATCGCCTAATAGTTTTTGGAATGAATTGTTTTCTTGGTAAGCATGTGTGAACAGCTATCTATATGGAGTAGCTTGGTTGACGAATCTGCTTGTCAAATGGCATGTCAAATGGTGTTAACAGACAAGCCTGCTACGTTTGATTTGTCCCCCTCCAAACAAGCACTAGAATGTAGCAGAAAATGTGTGGACATTTTCATGTTGGTATGTATGCATTGAATATATGTTTTATTGCATTTAGAAAGTGCTGAACTTGACCAAAAATATGGGTGCACGTGTAGACGTATAAATCTTTGTGCATAGTGATATGTATGCATTGCATATTTATTATTGCTATGCTTTGAATATACTCTATATTACCTTGTGATTTAGGTGCATCTGAAGTGTGGGCTTGCAAAAGATACTCTCAAGTTTCTACTTGAAAATGGAGAAGCTAGCAGGTTTGTCGAATGAAACCTCTGATCTCATGCTTAGTCCTTACTATCCTCATTGCATTCTGGAATTTATAATTTGATATAGGTATGTGATAAATGACATGATTTAATGAGATACTTGATATTCACTCCTTTCTACATCTTGTAATCCTGTGGATTTGGAATTTGTGTGCTATGGGCACTATAGTTGGTAGAGGTTTGTTTTAACTCCCTCGTTTTTCCTGAATAGTGAAGATGTGAAGTTTGTTTTTTTTCATTTTAATACATGTTTGTTCAAACTGCTGTTAAACTATCTTTGTATTAACTTGCTTTTCTGGTTTTGTAAGTGATTGTTTGCAGCATATATCATGTCATGATCTGAGAGTTTTTGTTTATTTTTTTTATTATTTCAGCAACGATTGAGATAGACTGTGTCTATTAATTATTTGTTTACTTGTTACTCGTCTTAGGGGTGGTTTGGATTGGCTATTGGAGGCCTATGGTCGGGCTTTGGGACTCCAATGGACAACTCAAATGTCTGATAATCAATATATAAGCTGCTGTTGTTGAAATTCTAAGAACAAACACACCTTTTGAACAACATAAATTTTGTGATTTTTCCACTGCTATTGCGTGTAATTATAGTTAAAGAGTAATAGTGAATAGCAGTTTTTCGAACAAATCACGAACCAATAAACAAAACAAAGTCTAAACGCATCTTTTGTCAGAAGGAATTAGAACTCCTTTTGAATGTATTTTGCGATGAATAAATATTGATTGAAAATTTAGGTACAAATAGTTATTCTTGTAATAACTATTAACTAAATAATAGGAATAACTAACTCTAGGGTAGATGATATTATTCATTCCCAGAGCTGTGGCAGCATTAGTGGTGGTAATGGCAATGGTTTGGTGGTGTACTGTGGCGGTGACTCTGGAGGCTGTAGTGGTGGTTGCTGTGGTGGCAATAGTTGTGGTGATGGCAGTGATAGGAGTGATGGCTGGAGGTTGTGACTGGTGCAGTGACTGGTGGAGGCAGTGGCTATACAATGGTGGTGGTGGTGGTGAATGTCGAGTGGTGGTGGTCGTGGTGTGTAATTGTGGCGATTGTGGTGATTGTGAGGCAGATGGCAGCCTTTGGTGCTATAGCGCAACAATACTTTTGGTGTCGAC
>JAOVVI020002134.1:0-21926 GCA_028571085.2 Nepenthes alata
AAAATCAGATTTTGTATCATTGTTCTCTACTTAATCTACCGATGATCTTAGAAAATTGTCAACCAAGTTTTATCCTATGCACGTTCTATCTTTATGCCCACCCTATTTGCTACTTCTGGTAAAACTTCTTGGATTATTAGCTCTACTTATTGTAATTACACAAATTTTGACCAAAATTCATTTTTATGAAAGTAGGGACGTCTGATGCACCAAGTATTGACAATGCCAATGGATCCAGTATCCATATTAGTTATATTGGTTTTATTTCCAAGTCATCACTGTCTGTTTCTAACGCTTATTACCTTGTCCATTTATCATTATATTCTCTATTACCCGTAGAATAATTACATGATTTTGGTTTAGAATATCAATTTTTTTCTCATGGTTGTATTATACATGATCCATGGATGGGTGAACTGGTTGAGATAAGCTATAAGAGTCTATTTGAGCTAAACATATTTCATATCCCACCTCATCTTTTCAGCTCTATTGCTCCACTCTGAACTAGCAAAAGCCAACCTTTTATGTCATTCTCAACTTGGCCATACTTTAAATTCAAAAGTACAATTGTCTGGATTTATAGGTTGTTTAGGCACTATTAGTGATAAATCATTTAATTGTATGGCTCATTAGTTTGATAAGCACACAAAACATTATCTTTTAATTTTAGAAAATCTTTTTTTCATGTTCCTTTGGATCTCATTTATTATGACATAGGGGGCTTTATACCTATACCTATAAAGGGGATCAAAATATTTTGCTGTCTTTATTGGTGACTTCTCTTATTATACATGAATATATCTTTTATATTGATGATCTAATTTGCCTAAAATATATCAAGATTTTCGCAACATGCTGCATGCATAGTTTTCAAAATGGATCAAGATTTTTAGATCAGATAATGCTAAGAAATATTGTGAGTTATCATTCATTGATACAATTAGATTCCATGACACCAGCCATAAAAAATCCTGCCCGAGTATGTCCTGACAAAATGGTTGCACTAAAAGAAAGGTTGGTCATCTTCTTAACTGTGTTTGTTCATTGCCCATTTCTGCTGATCTGCTTGAAGAATTTTGGAGAGAGGCTGTTCTCACTTAAATTTACCCATTAATCATCTTCCATCCTTAGTCATCTAGAATCAAATCCCGTATGAGCATCTCTTTGGCAATCAATCTCACTATAGTCTTCTTCTTATCTTTGGATATGTTTGCTTTGCTCTTCTCCAATCTCATGAAAGATTTAAGTTAAAACCCCGGGCTTGTTTGTGTTACTTTCTTGGGTATGGATATGAACATGAAAGATATCGGTGCTATGACCCCATATCAAGTAAACATTGTATCTCTTGTCATGTTATCTTCTGGGGGTACAAAATGTTTACTAGTTTATTCACTTTCTCTCCAACACTTGTCACATACTCTAAATCTATACTGACCTATTACCAGATCTATTTTTTTAATCCTATTCCTACCACATCATCCTTTCATAGTCTAGTTTCTCAATCTACTGAATATCCTCCTATGCTTGTCCATGATGTAATCACAACGTTAGAGGATACCCCTATAGACTCTCCTTCATCAAATATTGTTTCTCTTTGTTGTGCCACTCAGGCATGTGAGCTCCATTTTTATTTACGTGACTTCCATTGTTTTACTACCCTTGCAACGCTATATGAACCTACAACCCATTGAGAAGCCAAATCTCATCTTTGTTGGTAACAAGCAATGACCGATGAACTTCTACCCCTTGAAAAGAGCTGCACATGGTATTTGATTGACTTGCCACTAGGAAAATCAGTGATTGGAAGTAAGTGGATATATAATATCAATATTAATTTTGATGGCTTGTTGGAACATTATAAGGCTTTCCTTGTTGCTTGTGGTTTTACCTTAGAGTATGGGATCAATTGCAAGGAGACTATTGAACCTGTGGCTTGTCTTACTTCTGTTCATTCTTTAATCGCCATTGTTGTTGCCAATCATCAATGAACACTTTTTTAGATGGATGTTAAGAAGGCTTTTTGTTTTTCATGGTGATTTGATGGCAGATGTATATATACAACCCCCACTTAGATATGATCATCCTCCAAACAAAGTCTGTCATTTTTATCGAGGGTTACATGGTCTTAAATAAGCCCCTAGAGTTTGGCTTTCCAAGTTCAATTCCACTATTGTCAAAGTGGGTTCACATCAAGTACCATTGACTCAGTTCTTTTCACTTGTATGATAACATTTGGCATTGTTCTTATATTATTTTATGTTGATGATATAATTATTATTAAAGATGACCGTGGCGCTATTCAAACTGTTGAAACCTTTCAGCATCAACAATTTAAGATGATAGATTTTGGTACTTTCAGTTGCTTTCATGGGCTTGAAGTCAATTCCTATTAAGATAGATTTTATCTTCTCAAGCAAAGTATGCCTCCGATCTGCTCACTTGCACTGCCATAACTGATAACAAAATTGCTCCTACTCATTTAGAATCGAATGTCAAACTCACTTTGTCCGATGGTACTCTTTCGCCATATGCAACGCATTATTAGCAATTAGTGGGAGGACTTATTTATTCAATAGTCATAGTTTATCTTCTTAGCCAGTTTATGGCTGTACTATGATCTCCTCATTATGCTGCTGTGATTCGTGACCGCAGATATATTAAAGGATCATTATTTTGTGGGTTTCAGTTCTCTACTCACTCCTCTTTCCAATTATGTGCTTATTTCGATGCTGACCAGGCTAGTGATTCGATTGATCGACGTTCTAATACTAGATATTATTTTTTCTTAGTAACATCACTTATTCATGGTGGAGTAAAAAGCAATGTGTAGAAGCCTACTCAAGTACCAAACTGGAATATTAGGCCGTGGCTGATACGATTGCCGACCTTCTTTGGTTATGATAACTATAAGAAGACATGAAAGTATAGTATTGCGGTGTCATTATCTTACATTGTGACAGCCAAAGTGCCATTCGAATTGCCTATAATAATGTTTTTCACGAGCACACCAAGTATACTGAAAATGACTTATTTTATTTGTCAACATGTTCGGCAAGGCAATATAAATCTTCGTTACATCTCATCGGCTAAATAACATGCTAACATCTTCACAAAGTTTCACACAATAAGACGATTATTTGATTTAATTTCCAAACTCAAGTTGGTTTCTACTTTGTCTACTTGAGTTTGATAGGTGATGTCAAATATAATAAATATAGTAACATTTTATAATATTATATTTCTAAAATTATAATATTATAGAATCAGAATATTCTATAAATATTCTATGTATTCTTGTATTTATTATTTGTTATATATGTTTTGTATCAACCACTCTATATGAGAGGCTCCTCATTGTAAGATGAAAAAATGAATTTGCACAGACTTTATTATTTACATTTGTTTATGTTTTCTATACATTCATTTTTTCTAACAGTAGAAAATTATGTTTATGTAAGAATTTATTGTCGCATCTGGTTTCATGGAAGTTTATGGAAAATGTGGAGAGCTCATGATTACTCATATGAAGACACCAAATAGCTTTTTTTACTCGTGAAGGGATATTGATTTTTAAACTCTGAGGTCCGAACATTCTGCTACTTACACTAATGGGCCTGACAAGTATTCTGTCCTTTTGAAATAAAAAATAACCAATGCTATAATTTATCTTTTACTTCTAAGGGAAGGTATTTTAGTATTAGTAACATATATGGAAGAAAGTTCAATTTGTTCCTTTCTTTTTTTATTTTTTTTTGGGGGGGGGGATAAGTGGAAGAACGTTCAATTTTATTGAAATTCTTTTTGTGATTTGCAATTTATTTCACTCCCTTATTTTCTGTAATTGTATTCTTGAATTTCTGTTGTGAGCTACATGTGATATAATTTGGAGAAATCTGGCAAATGAAGCTAATCTGGCATTGCATGATGAGTAAGAAATGCCTTCTTTTTAACAATGAGACTCACTAAGTGATATGGTGAACATTCTTGTAAAATTGACGAGATTTCACCTAGGAGTGAAAAAAGTAGAAAGTTGAGAATCAAGTTGCAAAACCAAGTACAGTGCATGAATAAAATTGATTTCTCCCCTCCAAAACATATAACAGTATAGGGAAATAATCATATATAGATCTGTTTTTAATAACTGTTTTCAAGTGTTTAACAGATCAAGTTGGATGGAGTCCGGCAGATGCATTATGGGGGACATTCTACATACAACCACTTTAGAATAGGTCTCCCTTGATTGATTTGTGGTGCTAAAAACATCTGAAGTATTTTATAATTTCCGTATCCAATTGCAAACTTTTGGACAGTGATGATTTACAGTGTTCATGTTGCTCATGTTACACAACCTTCTTTCTATGGGAAATACTTACCTGAAAACCTGTGAAGTTGTCCTTTTCTAGTGGTTCCCTGTCGGTGACATACTGACATTGAAGTAATGCCCTAAATTTGCAGAAACATATTTGATGGCTACTTTCAACACCATCTCCGATTTCTTAGTACGTCAACTGTGCGTAATACAGAAATGATTATTTTAGGATATAAAAAAAATTAGAAATTATAAAAATAACAAAAACCAAAGAAGAAGATTGCTTCTCACCTCTTTTTACCAAGTTTTTTTTTATTTTTCATGAGATTGTGTTCTCTTTTTTTGTTGAATGTAGGAAAAGTAAAATTAAGTGGCTTTCTAATGTGCAAAATATACAAGCAAGATCATATCATGGGCTGGGATTGTAGTGCTAATGTACTGCTTTTTCACTGATGATATGATTGCCCTTGATTTTGTATGTTAGGCGAGGTGTCCTCGTTAAAGAGCCTGAGAAGCTTGATGAAGAACCTGTGGACATAACTCCTAAAGGATTTGCAGTGCGAACATTGGCTCATGAATATGGAGGTGGTGCCTTTGCAGTCTCAGGGGATACTATAGTATTCTCAAATTATGAAGATCAAAGACTATATAAGCAGTTGATTGTTCCTGGAGGTAACTTCATTTTGCTCATAACCCTAGCAGTTTGCTATTTGACATTTTTTGCAGTTATAAAGTTGATACAGGCTTGGAACATACGAGTCATTTAGGAGAGTAGTGGTTAGACTAATTGGCCTTAAAAATTTGGTGGTACTTCCAAAAATGTTAGCATGATAATTCCTTGGGCGGAGTTGTCAAGGATGATAGACTATATCTGTATAAGCAAAGATGGTTGAGAACTTATTGCATTAGTGTCCATGATGTATAACTCTTCAAAGGCCTCTTTTCTATTTGGAAAAATGAGACTAAATGTGCTTTTTTTCTGGCAGATTCTTCTCCCATTCCAATTACTCCAGATTATGGTGGACCTCTAGTCTGCTATGCTGATGGAGTGTTTGATTCACGCTTCCAGCGTTTCATTGTCGTTAGGGAAGGTTGATCTTTTTTCCAAAGCTTATGTTGATTAGTAAGATAGAGAACTACCATTTGATATATATATCTTAATCAAGATGATAGAGATTTATCTATCACTGAATCCTGCAATTCTCTGTTTGAATTATTTTCCTCTTTATCTTGTCAGATCACCGCAAGAGTAACTTAAATCCGACTAATACAATTGTTGCTACAGACCTCAGTGACCGCGGTTTACAAGGTAGGAAACTATGAGAACCAGATAGATAGATATATCAACTGATGACATTCCTTCTGTTTATTAAGTTGAAGCCCTGGTTAATAATCAGGATGTTTTCTTTTTCTTATTAATTGTTCCATACTTATTTAGAACCTGAAGTGCTAGTATGTGGCAACGACTTCTATGCCTTCCCACGCATGGATCCTAAGGGAGAACGATTGGTGTGGATGGAGTGGGGACACCCTAACATGCCTTGGGATAGATCAGAGCTCTGGGTTGGCTACATATCTGAGAGTGGGTAAGTTGGAAAACTTGTGTTACTGGAGTGTTTAAACATTGCCTTTTATTATTTCTAGGGCTTCAATGCAGTGAAAGTGATTTTTGTTGTATGAATTTGAAGCTTTTTCCATGTAAAGGATTTGGAGGAGAAAAGTGGGTTGGATGTGACATTTTGAAATCATGAAGTCCACTAATTGGAGGAAATTATGAAGCCTTTATTATGCATTTCCTTTTCTTTTGTGTGCATCATTATAAATGAGAAATCCTGAAGTAACATGGAAGCTTACAATGAGTTAGTCGATTGGGAATCATTTTTGTGATGTTTTGGTGGATAAACATGGAAGCTTACAATGAGTTAGTCGATTGGGAATCATTTTTGTGATGTTTTGGTGGATGTTGAGTTGATTCCTTGACTTGGTGACAATTACCCGTTTGCAACTTGTCACCAATAGCGGTTGCTAACATCTCATAATCTGTTTTTTTTTTCTGGAGGAAAACTATTCTAAATATTGTGAATTGTCCCTTTCTTCTAACTGAATCACAAAATACTAGTCTATTGATTGACCAGATAAATAACCATTTGTAGGTTCAGACTGTATATAAATGATGAAATTACTTAAATTGAGATCTGTGCAAAAGCTGCATAGAACTTTCTGCTCAATGAATGACCGAGTTGAAATAATTGCACCCCTTTGACACAGTATCTTAGTTTTTTCCACTCAGTTTCACGTTGTAAACTGACGTAAACACAAAGTTGGATACAACCACTTGTTTTTTTGTGTGTTTGGGTGCTTTGATCTAATATTCTTGATACCTTTTCCTTTTAATAGGTACAAAGCTTGATACAGAGGCCATGGGTGCTCTCTGCATTGCAAAAAGGATGCTATCATTCCTATGGAAAATAATTTTCCTTTTTAAATGTAACAGTGTTTTATCATATCTCATAGTGGAGTTGAGAACATTGCAAAATTAAAAAAAAAAAGGGATAGTTGAGAAATTATCTAGAAGGCTATAATCCATGCGCGCATACGCACGCACGCACACATCACTGTCTTAGTTGCTCCTATCCTATCCAAATCCAACTTATTATGGCTTCCAGTTCTGTTTTTGGTTTTTTAATCCAAGTGCATTATGGCATTCTATTTCCATTACTAAAATATTCTCATTGTTGTCATTTAGGGATATCTACAAGCGCATTTGTGTTGCAGGTGGGGACCCTATGCTGGTCGAGTCTCCAACTGAACCGAAGTGGACTTCTGAAGGTATATTTAAACTTAAGGACTTCTCTACTGTGATACTGCACACTCTTATTGTGTCTTAGGGTGTAGCCTTTTTTTCCCCCCAGTTTTTCTGTGAATTTGTTGGGGCTACATGCGGTGTACCAAGGTATAAAATTTCAACACCCCTTTTTTCTGATTGTTTACTTGCTGAGAATCCTTATTCAAGCCTGAGTTATAGTTATAGTGAGGTGGATGTTTGTTCCTTTGGTGTTCCTACCATCCTGTTTACTACTTTTCCAGGTTTAGTGCAATGTATAATTGCTGATATTGTTGATGTCTTTGCAACCGCTTTGAAGTATATAGTTAAATGTAATCTGTGTTGCTTCTCGATGACAGGACTATTGTCACGAACTCAAACTAAAGTAGGTCTAAACAATTAATCAATAAATCTCAAATAATAATAAACAAATCTCAAATTGGGGTGTGACATGACCAATTAGACCATAAAATTTCGACATCAAATAATCATAAATAAACAAACTCAAAAAGCTATCATAAGACCTTATCGGACAACCATCTGAATAGTATAATCATGACCTGCTCTAAACAGTCGTAAGGATGATACCCAAATAATGACAATAACTCATATGCATAATGCGATAAATCCAACAATTTTGATATACAGTCCAAAGGCCTATACTCGGCCAATCCGACATCCAAAAATACAATCCAAAACAGATCCAATCGAAAAGTATAACTAAACAGATGCAATACTTACCAGAATGAATGGCATCACATCAGATCTGTTCCAACTTCTACAAAGTATCCAAATCCTTTACTTTGAATTGACAAAACAGAAATGTAAACCTAAAGTTGAGCAAGTATCAGATACATATAATAAACAAATGGGTTTGACAAATTAGAGGGAGGGTGGTTCATAAATAGATTTCAAAAATAGATAACAGATACAAATATGATGTTAGAAAACAGATAACAGACACGAATCTGAATCAGAAAACAGATGACAGATACAAATCCAAATTGCTGATATTAGAAGTCAAATCATCAAATTTGAATTGTAATCCAAAATCAAAACAGTCTCCTCGCGATGTATACAGAATAGAGGTGATCCGGAGTATAAACAGATAGCCAGAATCAGATAATCAGATTGTATCGTATTAGAATTAGATAAACATATAACAGAATTCGGATCAAAATCAGATAACTAGAATCAGAGTTTGGAACAAAATCATATAAACAGAATCAAAAAGGCTCCGGAACAAAATTAAAAATCAGATGTATGAGACATACCAAATCCTATCTATGGGCAAAATTGAAGAATCTCAAATCAGAGTCCAAATTAAATTCTGAATACAAATCCATGTAGAAATATAAAGCATATATGAAATTAGACTACCGAAGGTTTTAAAGACTAATTTGAGAAAGAATTACACATACTTCCGATAAACTTAAGTCAGATCATCTGCAGTTTAGGCCAGCAGGTTAGGCCATCTATGTATTCTGTCTTCCAAAGATATGGAATTTGTTCACTATGTTTTACCACCTACGGTTTTGGGTGCAATCCTTAAGTTTATCAGATATATTTGAACGGCCGAATATATATTAAATTTCATTTTAATACCAGATAGATGGGGTGGGTCAACTACAAATAGAGCCTTTTTTTGTCGGTGAAAAAGGGATTTCAGATAATAGATATCTCCTCATCGAGATTTAGCTAGATAACATATAACAGATAACAGAGTTAGTGACCACAATCCCCGACAACATACTTGTGAAAATGCACGACCCAATATAAGTTTCATACTCATTTTGGTATAGATATATTCATATAAAAATATACAGTATCATATATTTACCTATTTTTTCAGAAAATGACAAAACCCTCAAATATACAGAAATCCCATAAAAAACATCCAAACAATCGGTAAAATTCGTGATGCATAAATAGAAACGAGCAGGTTAAGTAAAAACTTGCATGCACGAACTTTAATCCTCCAAATCGGAAACAAATATTATCAGATACAAAATCAGACAAAGGATTGGGTTAGAGGATACTTGCCTCGACCTTATACTAGGTAGATCTGATAAAAGGATACTCTGAAAAACCCGAACTCCACCTCTCTCCTCTCTCCTACCGCATTCCCCTTTTCTCTCTCTTTTCTTTGTCCTCTCTGCTTCTTCACTGTTTCTGCTGCACACACCCACCAGCGCCTTTACACGGAGGCTAGCGCTCAAGCGCGGCCCTCGAGTGCACCTCGAGCGCAGGCCCATGGGTCATATCTTCTTTAAAATTTCACAAAATACCATTAATCTAGTATATCCAATTAACCCAAAATAAATTAAATTGGGATCCAAGTATTACAACTATGAATCTTTTGTAGTATTCATACATCAAGAGGAAAAATCACATGAAAATTAGATGGATTTAATATTATTTTTGTGAGTACATCTATGGGCATTGGTGCCTTCGACAAGTGTTGTTGATAGATATTTGTGATGACAAGTATTGCCCATGTCCAGGCCCAACTTATATAAGGCTTTTTTGAAAAAAGAGAAAAATGTGTGCGCACACTTCTTTCTAACAAAGAAGACTAATTGTACATATGAGGAACCTGTAGCAGCTGTTTATGAGGTGGTGGCTTGTAAACAATTAGGTCAAGTTTTCTGATCTGTTGATGAAGAATTTTGTATCCATGTTGAATGATTTCATTGAAGGGTATCATCTTATCATATTAATTATCAGCATAAATTGAATTTGATTATATTTGTCATGTCACAAGTTACTATGAAGTGTATATGCTGATCCATTGTGTACAAAACTTTGCAGGGGAACTGTTTTTTATCACTGACAGGAAAAATGGGTTTTGGAATCTCTACAAATGGGTGAAATTCTCATTTCTTAATTTGTTAGTTGAATGTTTATAGCAACATAGGAATATATTGCATGTAAAATTAGCTATTTCCAGAATTACGTTGGCACTGGAACAACTGAAATGTGATTAGACTGGGAAAGAAATTATAATAAGATTCCTTTCTCCAAAGAAGCACTACCTTTCAACATGAAGTCATGATTATGTAAGAAACCCTGAATATTGAGAGGAATAATTGGTCCAGCAAAGTTGTTCATACTTTGCACAATTAAATGACCAAAAGTTTCTCATGAGCGATGATTTCAGTTGTAGATGGGCTCAGGCAATGCCTTTTTCAGCAATATCCCAAAACTTGAAAAACCAAGGACTGAACCCACCCATATGGATCCACTGCCTAACCATGAAGCACTTGCATCTCCTGTTTAGTTCCCACATGGATATTTATCCACTCCGAAATCAGTTACACCCTACTTCAACAATTGCCTACTTAGTGATTGTGGCAACCTAGACCTAGTCAACGACCATGACCTGAACTGTCACACTGGCTTCCAAATATCTCTTAAATTAAGTAACATCTTAAAATACATTTATCAACCTTAATAAAAACACCTCGTAAACACTGATATAAAAACCAAAATCCATTACTCAAAAACTAAGGAACATATCCTCAAAAATAAAGTATGCAACAATACTATTTAGCAAAGTAAATGGCTCTTGTGCTCGAAAATAGAAGTGTCTAGACTCCTGGATCTCCAATCTGAAAACATTGCAACAAATGTATGATCTCCATCTAGCGCTACAAGTCCTGCTGTAATATGGAGCCAAGAAAAATGCAAGAGGCAAGCCAATTGCTTACCGAGTAATAATAATCAACAATACGATCATAAAAATGGATATCTCAAGTTAATTAGTGTTATAATATATGAAGTAACAACAATATAAAAGCTCAACAACAATACTACCTAAGACTCTACAACTAGTCATAACAAAACTCAATAATGACCACAAGGATTGTCAACAAGTGGATTCAACTGAATTTGAACATCAACAAGAACAATACGGATTCCATTGAATTTGAATCTCAATAATAATGTAGGTTCTATTAAACTTATCTCAATAGAGGTCTCTTTAATATCGAGACCTCACTGAGTCCACTGATATCCTCTAATGTTAACTCAACACTAGAATTCATCATCCTGGGTTTCACGCCTAAAATCTGGGTTAAACTCTGTATTATGGTCTTCAAGTGTTTGAACTTGAGTTCGTATGCCTATCTAAATCCAAACTATAGACTTCATCAAAACTTCACCGTGACTATTTAGACCACGGACTCTAATGCTAAGGCTATTAAATAGATATAATAACTCCCAATTATATTACTTTAAGTCGGAATCCACAAGACTTCTGAAACTGTCCTAAAATAGACTTGGTGTTCAAACCCGCTCTCTCTTGCTCTTAAATGTTAGCCATAATTCTCAATGAAATAAAGTCCGCCGGCTATGAAATTTATCATAATCAATCCATCTACAATGTACAAATAAAGGCATATTAAAAAAATTAGGCACTCATGCTTGTAGATCTACAGATCTACGTCGAGCCAAGCTCTGGTGTTTGAACTTGGCTTACATGTGGATCTAATGCAAGTTGAAAACAGGTCATAATCATGAATCAATACAATCCAATCAACAATTAAGCGTTTAAGGTACTTCTATTATCATACTATCTACAACATATATAGACATCATAAGAATAGTATTTAATATATAGATCCAGCCATCCCTAGAATAATGTTTGAGCCGTTCAAATGCTCACCGGATTCATGAGTAGCGTTTGATTTGCTGGATCGAACGCCAGAAGAATGCTGCACCAAAACCAAAGTAAATCGTTACAAAACTTCATAAAATCATGTGTACATCTTCTACTCTTTACTTATTTAAGATTTCTCATGATCATGAAAGAATATTGAAAGAATAAAACGAGTAGACGAGATTTTCAAGAAAGATGATGCTTCACCTGCCTCTCTGAAGGTCTAATCCTTCCCCTTCGCGGTTCTCCTAATTGAACAGCCTCCTCTTCTCCCCAGGTTGCATGACTTCCTCATCCTTTTGCTCCTCTCAAGGTGGCAGCCAAGTGAAAGAAGTTTATCAGGAGAAGGGCTAGGTTATAATAGAGGTGGCGCTAGAATATAGTTGTTCCTCCTCTATTTTCCATTCAACTTTCAGCCTCATCCTCCTCAGCTGCCACCTCATATAACTCACAACTCATGTGAGATTAGGGTTACACAATGAGAGGGGTTGGTAGCTTATGGTTTCAAGGAGTGAGACTCCTAGTTTTTTTCCCCCTTGTATTAATTCTGTAACTCAATTATTTCAGCCTGTTTTCCTCTAAGCTGCTGCCTCATTCATTCTTTTTGCAAGGCAATAGGGGGACGGCTAGGGTTTTGCAAGAGAGGGGCACACCTCTAGGGCTTATTTAGGGTTAGGGTTTCAACAAGGAAGCATTAGGGTTTTGGATTTACCCTATTGTCCTCTAATAATTTAATTTAATTGTAAATTTACATCACAAAAAATGCATATGAAACAATAATAATTATTTGTAATCAATAATTTACTTAATTAAAAATAAAGTAAACTACTGTTGAAGAAATTATCATAATACTCTTCAATCCCCATCTCGAAATCAACCTGTCCAAGCTCACTAGAATATTAGTTCGAGCCTTAATGCTAATTATCGGCTCTAAAAAAATATCGCCCGCATATTAATTTCCCCAACTAATAATGTTTTTTGATTACACGTCCAATTGACTCGAACTAAACATCGGGGTGTTATAGTAATTTTTTCCCCTTGCTCTAATTTCATCCTTCGCTTCTTCCTAGCGACATGGAAAAATCTAGTGTTAGAGTCTCCTTTTTGCAGCTAATTAACTTCAGTATCCTGCTTGTAGGATCTGTCCTTAGCATCATGTCAATCATTTAATAATCACAAATTTTCTCATGAGAGCATGTGGCGGCTCTTTTGCTTGCATTCTTCTAGAATGAAACAAAACTAAAAGCAGGTAGTCAATGAGAGTGTGATCTCGTTATCTTTGTCAATGAATGAGATTATATGTAGCCTATTGCAACTGCTTAATTGTCATTGTAACATTGAGTTAAACACCTCCTCCATGGCCTCAAGAACCTCCAACTTGGACGCATCAGCAAAATTGTCTTGATATAGTTTCATAAGTTCACCTTTGTTCCATCACAAATCTTACAGCCATCAACTTGCCTCTGCCAAGTTGCTTCAGTAATACTCAAGAATGAAGCATGATCAATCCTCATGCTATGAAACTTTAATGATGTGCTTCTTAGGCTCAATAGGCAGAAACCACGATAGGAGACTGCTCTGAAGCTCCTGGTTCTCTAAAACCTGCCTCAGAACAACTGTATTTCATCAACCATTAAGCACAATCAATATCCAACTTGCACATAATTCTATGATCATCTTGATTACTATGCCATGTGAAACAGAAACTGTCACGGTGCTGGTCTCTTGTCCAACTGTATAGCTTCATCTGATTGTTACATCATGTGGGAAAGAGATCTTTACGCTGCAATTTTCTCGTAGTACTGCAGCCAGAAAAAAAATATTTTCGCTTGAGCATTCCTTAGTGTCTTTTGGATGCTAAGTTTCTTATCAGTAAGAAAAAGGCAACGATTGCAAAATATCCAAGACAACTGAAAGCTGTCGAACTATTGCAATTTCTGGGCAGTGTTGAAACACGATCATGTGTTTATGTGGGATGTTGAAACTCTTGGACATATGCTTCAATTATTTTTCTTAAGCTTGGCAATCTGGTTGTTGTGAATTTTTTAGGGTCATCTAAAATCATTCTGTCGTCTTTTTTTTTTTTTTTTTTGACAGGCTGAATCTACAAATGAGGCTTTACCGCTGTACTCCATGGAAGCTGAGTTTGCAAGGCCACTCTGGGTTTTTGGTATGAGTTCTTATGAGTTTATCCAGGGCCATGAGCAAAAGAATTTGATTGCTTGCAGCTACAGGTCAGTCTGTAATTGTTGTACAGCCTTGTAAATGTTTGATTATTTATTCATAGAGCAAAGGTTTAGTTTGAATTTATCCATTTTCAAAAAATAAGGTGGTGTTTGGTGGTTTGCAGGCAGAATGGAAGGTCCTATCTTGGCATTTTGGATGATGCTCCGAGCTCATTATGTCTGCTTGATGTTCCTTTTACGGATATAAACAATATTGTAATTTCCTGTTCGTATTTTCATTGCTTTGCAGTGCTTCAAAAAGATTCTGAATTAGACCATGTGATATAATATGTGCCTTTTGCTGGACCAGACTTCAGGACTCAATTGCTTGTTTATTGAGGGTGCATCTGCTGTTCATCCATTATCGGTGGCAAAGGTGGAGTCTCGGTCCTGGCACCAATTACTCGGTTTTTATCTAGATCGAGATTTTATTTGTACAAATCCTAGAGGTGATTAAAATTGGACTACCCAACTGGCCCAAACTGAAATTTTTATGGCATTCTCTACCTTTTTAGGCCTGATTAAATTTTTGGGCTGGGAATGGCTATGAAGAAAAATGATTGACCTGACCCGAATGTTTGTTTTAGATTTTGAATGTTTTTTATGAGAATTTAAAAATTCAGAAAAATTCATGTTTTATGTTAACAATAAATTTGTATATCTTTATGTGATCTTTATGGGTTTAGGTAGTTCTTATACAAATATTAAATATTTAAAAATATTTTCAGGTATTTTTTGTGGAAATATATAAATTTAAAAAATTAAAAAACTGAAAATCGTGCGGCCTTGTTTTGATGATGGACAAGCACATGATTGCACGGTTTTTATGTGTCCCCCTACCTGGCCAGCCATTGATCGCCTCTAACAAATTCTTGTATTGTTAGGTCCTGTTGATTGTATTATGCCTAGTTGTTCCTGTTGACAGCATTGCATGTTTTGCTTGAGCAGGTTACCATAGATGGACACACTTTAAAAGTCGTTGACTTTAAATTAATTTGGTCTTCTTCACCTGAAAGTTCGAGGTATAGATCATATTTTAGCTTGCCGGAGTTCGTTGAATTTCCAACAGAAGTACCTGGGCAAACTGCATATGCTTATTTCTATCCACCCTCCAACCCTTCTTACCAAGCTAGTCAAGAAGAAAAGCCTCCATTGCTACTGAAAAGCCATGGTATGTTTTGTTTATTATGTGCATCTTGGCAATGTCATAGATCTGATACTTGGTTTTTAATCTTTTTTGTTATTAAGCTGCAGTAATAGACGTCTATGGACTTTTGTTGTTCCTTCTTTCGTCCAGATATTGCCTTTAGTGTATTTCTTATTGTTATTCACTCTTTTAGTTACTCAAAAATGAAGACATCGTCAACAAGTTGTCCTGATTGTCACCTGATTCACATTGTTCTGGAATTGAAGACTAGAATTATCTATGCAGTCCTGTTTATATGCTTACATGCAGAATAATATAGGGAGTGATCGTATCCAGGAAGTCTCAACCCCTCCACCCCCCAAAAGAAGGGGAACGTTAATGGTTGCTAAGATCACCATTCCAGATGCCATGTTACACGCATCAGTAGATTCACTCACCAGATTGCTAAAGTTGGTCTCCAAGTATTGAATTGATGAAATTTCAATTGTTGTGCAATTTCTCATGTTTGCCCCATTAAATCTTGGTCCACTGTGTTGTAGTCAACATGTGTTGTCTCCTCTGACTTTGTCTTTCACTTGACAACATCCATTACATCTTTGACTTAGCACATTATCCGGAAAGTATGGTTATGGTTATATGATGGGACTAGAGTACATTTGGACCATGAATCTTGAGAGAAAGGTTATTGCTCAATTGATGTAGGGAAGGGGAAAGTAAGGGAAGGGAATGAAAAGAAATTGAGAGGAGGGGAAGAAACTGAAAGAGAACTAGAGGAAAGAGAAGAAAAGGTTAGTGGAAAGAGAGAAGTAAAGACCAAGAGGGAGGGGAAGGAAATCACAATCACTCAAATTTCATTCAATTTATTAATCATCCTCAAATAATAGAATTAGGGTCCTTATATAGAAAATCCTATTTCTAGGATAATTTAGAAACAAAATCAAATCTAATATCTTCTAATTTGACAATAAAATTAAATTGGGAATAAATTCTAATTTTTTCTAATTGGAAATAAAATCAAAGTAGATTGGGAAATAAAATCAAATCTAATATGAAAATAAAATAAAATCTCTACATCCATGATGTCTGTATCAATTCTTCTCGGGTAGTTAGGACTCAACCCCGTCACGTAAAACTTTTGTAGTTAATTCTCTAACCATATGTTAAGTAGCTGTGCAATCTTCTGCCCAATATTGATAGACACGTGTGAGTGGGTGCCAAAATCTGATTGAGCTACCAATGTCTCTTTACAGGATAGGACTTAGGCTTGGTGATATGTAATCCTGCTGATTCTGATAGAATTTCAAAATATCGGAGTCTAACTGTTGAAGTGTTTCTCGAGAGATCCATGTATTCTTAAACTCTGGTCAGCCAACCCAACGGACAAGGAAGTGTTGAACCACTCCATCCCTGGTAAATATAATCTGCTAATCTAGAATAGTATCAATTTTATTGTTGTGTGTCGATAGGGTGGAGAGTCGTGCAGGATTGGGTGGGCATTCAATATGTGGTGTATCTGGGGTTTCGGCAAATGGATCAATCGGTGGGTAAAAATTACCTTTATAAGAGATTAAATTTTCAATGTTGAAAGTATAATAAAAACCAAAATGAGATGGAATATCATGAAAATATGCATTTGATTTAATCCGCTATAAACTTTTAAATGGACCAACACTACGTATCTGCAATTTAGGAACGTGCCCGTGTATGCGCCACTCTGGTTTGATTCGAATCATTACATAATCTCCAACATAAAATTCAATATGTCTTTTATGTGTATCGGCACAAAGTTTATATGTGACATTATTTATCTCCAATTATTTGTTGGTCTTAATGTGTAAGTAATGAAGGTGTTGTGCAAACGTTTCGACTGTTATGGATACACTAACATGTGGGGACATCATGATAAGATCTAATGGTTTTTGAGATTCGTAACCATTTACAATTTCAAATTGGCTTATGCCTATAGATCTATTGATAGAGTTATTATATGTAAGTTGGGTGGTGGGAAGGATTAAGTTCCACTTTTGAAGATTTTCCTGAACTAAATATTGTAACAAATTACATAAATTTTGATTGACAACTTTAATTTGACTGTCTATTTAAGGGTGGTAGGTAATAAAAAATTTTAGTTTAGTACCAACCATATACCACAGGGTTTTCCAAAACTGATTGGTGAAATGAATGTCCCTATCAGAAATAATAGTCTTAGGAAGACCATATAACTTGACAATTTTTACAAAGTACAGTCGAGTAATTTGAAAACTATCAGCAGTCTTACTACACGGAATGAAGTGGGCCATTTTAGAAAAGCTGCCCACAACAACAAAAGTAGAATCATGTTTCTTAGGGGTACGTGGGAGTCTTAACATAAAGTCCATGCTTACGTCCTGCCATAGACCATTAGGTACGGGTAGAGAGATATAAAGGCCAATGTTTTGCCTTTTATGTTTTGCTAGTTGGCCTATTCGACAAGTATTGACAATCATGGCCATATCTTTCTTTAAACTAGACCAGTAAAATTGCTGTTCAACTTCCTCTATTGTTTTGTAATGTTTAGAATGGCCCGATAGACTGCCAGCATGAACCTCCCAGATTACGAATTTTTGGACAGATGTTTTCGCGATACAAAGTTTATTAACCCGGACTATGTATCTATCCTAAATATGAAAACCTTCCGTGGTGTCTGAGTGCCCTCATTGTAAAGTTAGGAAGATTTTGCTAAAATAAGGGCAGAACTCATACACTTTTTTAAGTTTTTTAAAACCAACAATCTTAACTTGAATAGCAGATAATAAGGACAGACAATGACTCATGGCATTGGCCGCTTGGTTCTCGACTCCTCTCTTACGGTTCAAGGCAAAAGAATAGACTTGTAAATATTTAATCCATTGACCATGCCTATAATTTAATTTCTTCTGGGAGCTAATAAATCGCAAAGTTTTATGGTTAGAACAGATGACAAACTCTTGAGGTAACAAATAATGACGCAAATAACATAAGGCATGTACAATGGCATACAACTCCTTATTATAAGTAGAGTATAACAACTTGGCATCATTTAACTTTTCGCTAAAACAGACAATTGGATGGCGTTCTTGACTAAGAACTCCTATTTCTACACTTGAGGTGTCATATTCTACTTCAAACACTTTGGAAAATCAGGGAGTTGCATGATTGGGGCTGTTATCCTCTCTTTTATAATTTTGAAAGCTTTGGCTGCATCAGGAGACCAAGTAAGTTCACTCTTCTTCGTGTATTTAGTGAAAGGAGCCATGATTGTACTAAATTCCTTAATGAACCAGCAATAAGAAGTAGCTAAGTCATGAAAATTTAAAACTTTGAACTTTATGGACGGATTTTGGTTCAAGCTAATTTATGATTGGTTGGACCTCTACATGGTCAGCAAAAACACCGTTAGAAGAAATAATAAAGTTTAGGAAATCTTCTTTATCTGAAAAGAATGAATACTTCTTAAGATTAGTAAACAAACTTTCTTTTTTAAGGGTGAGGCAAACCTGTGTGAGATGATCCAAATGTTGTTCCTTGATCTTACTATAAATGAGGATGTCATTAAAATAAATCACTAAGAATTGGCCCATAAAAGGCCGTAAAGCTTGGGTTATGATCCTCATAAAGGTACTTAGTGCATTAGATAGTCTAAAAGGGATGACTAACCACTCATAAAGGCCTTTTTTTTGTCTTGAAAACTGTTTTTCACTCATTCCTTAAACGAATTTTGATTTGGTGATAACTACTCTTTAAATCTATTTTGGAAAAGTCTGTGGCACCAATTATCATATTTAACATGTCATTAAGTCTAGGGATGAAAAAATAATATTTCATAGTGATTTTTTTGGTTGCTCCACTACCGACGCACTTCTGCCATGATCTATCTTTCTTAGGTATTAAGAGAGCAGGTACTGTACATGAACTTATACTTTCTCAAACAAATTCTTTGCGAAAGAGTTTGTTAACTTGTTGTTCGAGTTTAGTATGCTCAATAGGATTCATCCTGTAATAAGGGAGGTTTAGGAGGAATGCACTTGGAACGAAATCAATAGCATGTTGAATGTTGTGTAAAGGTATTGAGTGTTTGGGGAGGTCCTTGGGGAACATTTTGAAAGTTTTAGAGGATTTGATGGGTCTCATTAGGAATCAAGATGGAAGAGTTCGGAAGGATTTCGAAAACAGTAGCAGTAAACACAACAGACTTGCTCATAGCTACTCGTTCAAATACTATGGGACTAATGATATATAATTCTTTTGTCACTACCACAACCCTTTCTTCGTTGGGAGTCATCAGTTTTGGGCATAAAACATAACCCAAATTCATTGATATAACGTCATACCAAATGTATTCTTTTTCCTTTAAGAATTGAATGGTTACAAGACAACGTTCTTTAACGGGTATAGAAGATATATCAATCCACGAGACATTATATGGATGAGGATATGGGGTATTTTTTAACCCCAAACGAAAAATAGTGTTAGTTGAGATCGCGTTAATACAACTACCGCTATCAACGATAATCTTGCAAGCATTCTCATTTACTTTGATGTAAGTGTAAAAAATATCGTGATGGCGCCAATCATCAGCCTCTTTAGATTGTGTTTAGGTGTATCCTACAACATCTAGAAATAGGTTATCAGGGAAGGAAAAACGAGAGTCTAAGCTAGAGGGGTTAGTCTTGATGTATCCCACAAATGTGTCAATGTCATTACTATCAAATTATTAAATTCCTCTAACTTGGGTTCGTATATTTGTTCTTCAAGAGGTTTCTCGTTTATGCCGTCTTGCCCATCAATTAATAAAACTTTACTTGGACATTTGAAAGACATATGGTCAAAACTTTTACAATTGAAGCACTGTAACTGAGAATTTCTGCTTGGGGTTTCAACACCCTTTCCTCAAACTTCTTTGGCAAGGTAAATGGTGGATGGAGGGGGTCTTAAGACAGACTTAAAATTTGCAGTAGGAGTATGACATGTTGATTGAAAATATGGTGTCTTGGTAACTAATTCAAAGTTTCAAACCAAATTATACGCATGATCTAAAGTGGTAACTTTACGGAGGACAAGTTCTCTCATGATATCCTCATGTAATCCTTGCAGGAACCTACTTAACGTCATAGTCTCATCTTCTATAATGTGACATCTTAACCGAGAATCATCGAATTGAGCCATATATTCAGTCTCAAATCAATTACCCTGTTGAAGGGTATTCTATTGGTCTAGTAAGTTATTACTGTAGGAGCGGGGTAAATATTTCTCTTGAAGGTAACGTTTCATTTCAACCCAACTCTTGATAGAGGCGGCTTGACGTATAGCAAAGAGGTCCTCAACACTTTTTCAAAATAATTGAGTATTTTCGGTCAATTTGAGGTTAGCAAATTGAACTCTCCTATCTTTAGACATGCCATACCATTCAAATAAACAATCCATATTTCGAACCAATTGAGTGAAAACTCGAGGGTCCAATCAGTCGTCAAAAGTAGGAGCATCCAATTTGATATTTTAAAAAAGGTGGTCATTTAGGTCCCGCTCTTGATCATAGTGTCAGGGTTTGTAATCGCGTCCACGAGATGCTCGACTATCTTATCTTCGTCGATGAGTTTTATTATGGGATGCGTCGGAGTTGTCAGCATCTGATGAGTGAGATCCTATTTCCTAAGTGGCAACTCGATTTGTAATATCTAAATTTATCTGACAAATAATAGCCAGGTCAGTTTGAATGATAATCATGTGATTTTGTAATTGTTATTGATTGGAAACTAACTGGGCTAATTGTTGATTTTGGATTTCAAATTAGCTAGAGTCCATGATTAGATCAAAGGTGTTATGGGAAATAATGTGACCACTTCGCAAGTGCAATACTAATACGACCAATGAGATTGAGATTAATAAACAATTAAGGCAATCCAAGCTAATATAATTTTGTTGTTTTTTTGTGAGATTTCATTTGGTTCAGATTATACAAACAAGTATTGCTAATCAACTAAAATATTACAGTAGTAATCAATTATAATGCGATTGTAGCCACTATAAGGGTAGTTATAGGATGCGAAAGCTATGAATGTTTTTTATTCTAGAAAATAAAATGACACACGCAAATAAAACTAAATACTATTAAAGAAAAATAAAATTATGCTACCCAAAATAAATTGAACGAACGCACCTGAATGTCAGGATAATTGGACCTGTTTGTATGAGATGGCCTTATGATGAAAATCTTCTACTGTCTTGATTTTATTTGTTTTTTTTTTCTCTCTCTCTTATTTTACTCTTTTTTTTCCACTCTTTGGTTTTTTGTTTCTTGCTTTTTTTGTCTACTTTTCTTTTTTGTTACTGCATTTGGGTCTCAAAGCCTAGAAAAGTAGAGAAAGGACGCGGCACTCCCAACACTGCAACCGGGTGCTCCTTTTTCATGTGGCGACGGTGATGAAGGATACTCACTTGGGCAGGCGATGGCGACGGTGATAAAGGCGATGACGAAGATGAAGATGAAAATGTTAACGAAAAAGACGGCTATGAAGATGACGAAGACGGAGATGAAGAAGACAAGGACGAAGATGATGAAGCAAAGATGAAGAAGTGGAAGGCAAAGAGGATGACGATGAAGAATCGGTACAACCTGATTCGGGAATTCTCTCTCTACTCCCTTTTTTTTTGAAGGTCTGTCGTAGTGGCTAGGGTTTGGTTAGGCTTCGACTCGGGCGTCCAATTAGGGTTTGGTGTAATTAATGGTGCTGGGCATTGGGTTT
>JAOVVI020002135.1:0-18623 GCA_028571085.2 Nepenthes alata
TAAATAATGAAAATTCTAATTTTCAAAGACATAAAAAGATGAAGTAATTAGAACATATAAACTAAAGAATGAGAATATATGAACTTTTATTTGATGATAATGATAAATATTAATCTATACTGTAGAATCATATTTTCTTTTTGTCAATAAATTTTCTTCTTCTTGTACATTTGTGAAAAATACTCTTATTAATCATTGTCAGTTGAATTATAACTTTATTATTATTATCCTAACTTTTTTTTTTGTGTATTTCTATTCTATTGTTAATATTAATAATTAAAATTCATTATAAAAGCATCATATACATACATACATATATATATATATACAAACACACACACATATGAGACCTCACTTCCATCAGGCCTGCACCTCATGCCTAGGCCCTAGAGATTCTTTGCACCTTAATGTGCCTTTAACAACAAATGCAAACACCCCAACTTTAGTCACAAACCATAAAGAATTTCATTAAATTAATTGTGCTTACCTTGTAGCCACCATCAAACATTGCACGAAATGTATCAGACGAGGCAAGCAAGCAGATTCGGTGGGCATAGAATCTCCGACCTGGATATTAAAAACACAAAGAAAACAACATTGATTTAAAGGAATTAGAAAGAAGGCAACATGACACCACCGGCTATCAGTGACATAAATATAAAAGCAATCTCAGCTTAAGGAGAAAAGATTGATCACAACCTTCAACTAGAAAGCTAACATCAGCTAGTGTACAACTGTTTACATATTGCTCACCCAGATACACCTGCAGAGAGAACAGTATGATTAATAGGCATATCAAAGCTCCTTAAATAAACAAAGGGCATCATGTTTATTAAATCCACAAATATATAATACAAGTTTAACAATAGAATTATTATTTCACAAGAAGTTCATTATTGCAACAATTTATTGAATCCACACAGAAAGCAAGCAATGTCTGTTCACGCATAATCTCATGTGACCAAAAACATGGCATGAAAGACCAGGTAGATAATAGAGCACCTAAAGTTTTACGAGATAAATATTGAAACGAAACTAAAAAATAATAGCAATAACCAATGGAAAAATCTAGAAATATCTTTTATATCACATGAAAATCATTTCTGAAGTAACAAAAATGTTATTTTGTGTGAGATGAGAATAGGAAATTCAGTCCTTGATGGAATATAGTGGATCTTACAAGGTTGATCCAAAAGTTTATTAACTAGATAATAGGGTTTTGTTCCACATCCCAAATATCCTCAAATACAAATTACCACAATAACAATACCAAGAGAAAACATACTTGTGGTGTCGGAGAAGTAGGAGCTGTATCAATTGACGAGAGTGATGTGTCTTTGACAGCTAACTTGTACAGGGCAATCGAACCATCTTGCTGCTGCTTTAGACTTGAAGATTCAAGAAGTTCCAAGAGCAACTCTAACCCTACATGCAAAATTGTAATTGCAAGCATAAGAAATTAAAAAATATGACATCTAATAGGAAGCAACTGAAATAAACACATATTCCGCATATAAAACAGGCATACATCTACTGATTTCGTAAAGAAACATACCATTACTGTCAACAAAAATTCTTCTTTGATGTTCAGAGGGACAGAGGTAAGCAAGAGCTAAAGCAACTCGTCTTTGAATAGATTTCTCTCCTACTCGCATCAGATACAACAAATGATTCAAGACCTGTTAAGCAGCAGAAAAAAAATATGGGGGTTTCAATCGCACACCTTGATTATGCAAAAGAAAGAACAGCATCTTTTGATTAACACAACTGTAGATACATAATATCACAACTAAACTGACAATGTGCAAATCAAATAGAGAAGTATCAATTTTGCAAGTAATATCATTAACGATCAAAAAAATCCATGAACACTATAAGCAGGACTTACTCGTCCATTGATCTTTTCCTCTAATCTCTTTAATGTCTTCGTCACACATTCTTTTGTTGGCTGCAAGAATAGGTAGCGCAGAATCCAACAAAGGAACAGCAGCAGCACAATTAATTCAACTAATCACTTTATCCCAAAATACTAACATCAGGCACACGACTTATAAGCATGGTTACAACACTTGGACAGTCTAAACCAGTGTGTAGCATCTTAAAATAGCATAGTCCTACATTTCACAAGTCAGGATTCCAACAAGACTGCAAGCGAAATAGCAATCTGGCCAGTCAACTAAAATAAACCAAACTCCCCACTGTCAACCAAAAAGAACAAGGCCATACCTGACAAATGAAATCCCCCTCTTGAAGCTTCTGAACACCTCCATCAATGATAAGATCAGCAACATTATCCTATCATGGACAATTTGAAAACATCCTTCAAACTTCCTGCTCTTGAGTGATAATCAGGAATATATATAAAAACCAAAACAAAGAACAGTCACAGACAATGATTCATCAATATTGAAAAACATACCTCATTGTCTGCAAGACAGTACAAAGTAAACGCTGCATTGTGCTGCAGAGATCCATTCCTTGAATCAAGAAGTTTCAACAGTGGCATAATACCACCGCTTTGGACAATGCCAGCTTGGTTGTGTGTGTCCTATAAATGAGAGAGGTTCTTATGCAACCCAAATACTTAAAAAGACTTATCCAACCTGAACAATTATGTGATTCATTTAAAGTTGATGATTTCATTAAAAAATTTTGAGCTGCAGCAAAAGATTCTTAACAAAGGAAGTAATATGGGTTTAAAAACTACCAACTTTTAAATGATGAATGAATCAAGCTGTGGTATATTCTAAAACATGGAAAATACAGAATGGATGTAAATAGCCATATTAGTTTCAGAGAAAAAGGACAATTGCATATATGCCAGGTACACATTTATGATGCATTCTGAAAAGAAGGCCGCATGCATATGCCAGCAAGCAAATCATAGTTCATAAGCACAAGAAAATCAAGAGAAACTCACTTGAGCCAATCTCCCTAGTGCAAAAGCTGACATCTCCCTGAGCTGTGCATCCGGAGATTGAAGCATCTTAATCAAAGGTGGAACGGCACCTCTCTGAACAATGTGAGCCTGCAAAAAACTCATTCCGTGAAATAATTGAAAATTCCTGTTTAAAAATAGACACAAGATGCAATCCTAAGGACAAATTATATAGTGCAGGAAATGTTGTAACAAAACCTTGCAATCTGAATCAGCAGCAGCAAACTGTCCAAGCAACAAAGCTGCCTCTCTTTGGCTTTCAAAACAGCAAGAACTGCAATAAGGAAGAAACTTAAGAGGATAAGGGGAAAAAAAAGGCTACATGCTTGTACATAATTCACAGCATTGTGGAAAACAACAATAAGAAACTGCCTTGTCTTCACACCCTCCAGCTACCCCTCCCCCCCAACCCCAGAAACTAAAACAAAAAGAAAAATCCACCCCCTTAGGAAAGGACTAGCAACTGCTAAAACCTAAAACAGTTTTAGCGTAAACTTCAGAAATACCAACTTATTCTTGAAGCAGAGGAAAAAGATAACTAAATACCTTAGCAAGCCAATGACAGGTTGCAGAGCACCAGCATGAAGAACCTCTCTTTTAATGTGATGAGATGAATGCACCAGATTCCCAATAACCCCAACCTACAAACTTTAACATGTCATATAACAAACAAGCAATGCAACCTATTTAAGGCACCTGAGTCACACTGTTAGTCTAACTAAAGAGGCGAAAGCTAACCGCTTCATAATGTATGGCAGGATCCTCAGATAAGAGCATGAGAATCAATGTAGGTAGAGCATGGCATTCTACAATCTGCAAACGTATAAATTGTCATATAACAGCAGTTCACTTCCAAAAGGGCGATTTCAAGAGTGGAAGGAAGCCATTGAACCTGATTTTTATTTTCATCATTCTTGAATGCAAGAGTTCGCAGTGCCCCTGCAGCTGCTCGCTGAACTTTAGAATCAGCGGACTCCAGCAGTTGAACAAGAGGTGGGATGCCACCTTCAGCCCTGAATCCAGGAAGGAGTCACAAAGCATGTAATATGGATGAAAATATTCATATAAACATCAATCACAATTATATTGGCATCAAACATAACATGCAACGCATAGCAGTATCAGATATATCAGAAATAAAAAACTATTTTGTAAATCGTAAACTGACAAATAAATATTGGCCACGTCAACCAATATGTTGAATATTGGCCGATAGATCGACGATAAAAGGAAATATCACAATTTTATTGCGGTATTGAAAAATATAGGTATCAAGTGACCAATATAAATTGACTGATATTTCATTTTATAATTATTTATAGCATTAGAATTTAAAATATTTTATAAAATACAAAATAATGTACAGATAAGCAAACCTGACATGCGATTTGATGCTACTATTCTCATGAGCAAGGTTAGTTATGGCATCAGCTGCTCTTCTAGCCAAACCATTGAAAGGCCGTGAATTACTCGTATTCTTGTTCCTTTTGAGAAGATCCACAAGAGGAGGCAGAGCACCAGCATCAACGATCAGTTGCTGATGCTCTGGCTGTCAACAAAATCATTACAAAATAAGAACTACATGACAGAATGAACCCTAAGAAAGTGTGCGCATGGTGCAATAATCCAGTGCAGCTTGCAATGTGTTCCCAATGGAGAATATATTAGTCCCTAGAAGATTCAATGCTACGTGGAAATGTTTCCCCCAGAGATGGCAGATTAATTTGATTTAAGAAGTGTGATGATTGATTGTGTTTGTAAACATCAGAGGAATCACAATAAAAGATAGTTGGGAGTAAATATGGCGGATAGGATATGTAAATCTCTCAGGAGAAGAAATTGTTAAAGTATTGTTATCTAACATTTGCAGATATGCATATGCCATCACTCATATACATCTGTGAGGATACTTCTTTCTGAATATCAAGATATATGTTGAGCATTATTCAGAAAAGAACATCAAGATTAATGAATGACAAAACACCAAAAGAGACAGTAAAAAAAGCAAACATATTTTTAGTAGGTTAAAGCAACGCCTTTGGCAATGAGCTGCAGCTGACAGGCTTCCTCTCCCTAATGGAATAATTCGGGTTTAAGTTCCTTGTTTTATTGGTTTTGGGGGGACCCCAACCCAATTGATCACAACGAGGGGAAATACCATCTACCCAAGGCCCATTGGTGGGTTCAAGTCCCTTCAACCCCTCCCTCCACCCCACCCAAAAAAAAAATTCAAAAAAACAACATAGTGAGAGGATGAGATGACAAGAATCAGAGGACATTTAAAATGACCCAAGCAATTTTAACATGGGTGAGACAAGGCATCAGTTCGTAAAAGTAATTTTATTGCCATAAAAGGACACAAAATGGGGGAAGTAGGCCCAGAAAGACATTGAGGCAATTAAAAATGGTGACTGCACTTCACTTCCATAAGGCATTAAGCTTTGTGTTGTCAAAGGAATATAACAATTTTAGGAAGAACAAAGGATGTATGGTAAGAAATGAATATTGGCCAGGGATACAGAACATATTAATCAAGTAGCTACTTACAGGTTGGGTGGTTATGAGGAAGATGATGAGTATGATAACTTCCATGCAATCATGTTTAGTTCTTTATATTGATAGAAGTCATGTTGCCTGAATCAAATGCCTAGAATTGCAGATTTATCAACATTTAAATTTCACATATTTGGTTTTATCAATTTACAAACTCTCTTCATTAAAAGAGTGAAATTAGTTGATCTTACGACAACATATGAGCAACTAATAAAAAAGCTAACTTTTTACCATCCAATAATCCAATTAAATTTTAGTACAGTGAATAACTATACAAAAAAACAATAAAAGAGATGATTTTTTTCTTTAATTCTACTCGTAAGAGCAATAGCATAGCCCTTCAACAAAATCAACAAGCTACGTGAATAAACAATGGGGAGTAACAAAGGCTTTCAAGTTCAAAAGTTATTTCAATAGGACAATCCCTTGGCAGTAGAGATTGTCACTAAGAAAAGTAATGACACAGGTTAATATGGCCACCGCCCATCAATCTAACACCCAAAAACATGGATAATTACATGATTGACAAACCCCCATGACATTACTCTTATTCAACATATGATTATACCAGAATTATTCTCCAGACTATTAACTAATCTGTTTGAGAGCAATTCTTAGTTCAGCCAACCTATTTACTGTTACCACATTCACCAAAACCAACATTAATTGTCAGTCAAAACTCAAGTGATGACAGCAATGGCATCCATATAACCATGTCAAGGACAGCTATGTAGTTGGTCAACCAGCGTCAGAAGTCCATCAAATATTCAGGCAAATATATGAACACAACCATCAAATAGCAACATGGAGCAAATGCTGGCAAGAATAAATTTTCCTCATTAATAATTCATCCACTATACTTATCAACCAGTTTCAGGTCCATCAAATATACAAGAAAACATATAAACCAATCATCAAATAGTAACATGGATGCAAATGCTGGCATCACAAAGTTTTCCCCATTAATAATTTTTCCCATTCATCCATAATACATTGTAAAGCATGTTAGAAATATATTGATAACACTAGGAATATGGATGCGGATGTAATGGCTAATTCAAAACATAGAAGAAAACATCAAAGATTTCCTGGTTACAATAAGAGCGCATCAAGGATTAAATTTGGGGCGTTACTTGTTTGCATTAGTTATAGCATGGGATATATTCAAAACGAGGTGCAAGTGTTTTTTTTTTGTCAATAATATTATTTTAATAGATAAAACTAGAGAGAGAATTTAAGTAAAGTCATAAGGGTTTAGTAATTTGATAACAACTGTCAGATCTAAAGGGCTCATAATAAATAGATGGAATGTGAAGTACGCAAAGTAATTTCACTGACTCTACATGAAATAATGAATACTTAATGAGTCAAAACTACCATTGAAGAGGTTCCTAAAAACATAGATATCATTAATATTATATATAAACCAGAAGACAAAGTTCGCAAGTGTCATTCATTGGATTAACACTGGCGGGACATTCATTGGAAGAAATTTAATAGGGCCATTATCAGCTAGCTATGTTTATGGATTTCGAAATATTGGGCAATCAAAAGATAACATGACACAAAGCATCAATGTTGTAGATAGGCGAATATTAAGATGAATGAACTGAGTCACTTCAAAATATAAGATAAGAAATTAACATAAACCATTTGAATCCAAATCAAAAGAAGAAAGATAGAACCCGGGATGCCAAAGGTGTCCTGGGGGTGATTGGTACATATTTAAGATGGTTGACACTTAAAACATAGGTTAAATCAAACACTAGTGAGAGTTGAATTCATTAAAGTTAGATGCAAGAATAAAGTGAAAGATAAGGCAAAAAACAGAATAGAATGATAAAAAATGATGCAAAGTTGATTCTCTTATGAGAGAATGTAATTTAACAACTGATCAAGATAGCAAAAAGGGATTCAAATGGCCAACCACTTAGTAAGCCTTAATGTCATTGATACAGATGTCGGTAATGATACATCTTGTTGGCTTTAGATCTTTGACTAATAATTTAAGCCTCTACCATTATCTAATCATGCAGTTTATAATATACAACACAAAGCCAGTGCCAGAATTCTATATCAAAAGGTATATTGAACATCTTTCTTACCTGAAGTAGTTGTCGAGATTGAATCCGCAGCATTTTACTAGTCACAATCAAATCCATTGAAATTTAAAATTCAATATCAAGTCCCATTTTCCAACTTCCACAAAAATTGCATTGGAAAATATCAGATCAAAAAATCACATTTCAACCTAGAAATGACCAGCCACTTGAGAATATTAATGAGCTAGAGATGCAACTAAAACATGACGTTTTCACGGGAATTTTGCTGGAAATCGGAGGATTAGACTTAAGTAAATAATTCAAGAACATAACAGGCTTGGTCATTCGCCTCCCTTGCGCTGAAAACCAAAATAAAAGGGTGGGGATCTGTGTCTGATCTTTCTTTAAACACCAAAACTTCAAATTACCACTGTATCAAATGATTTCCTGTACACATACATTAGACGGGCAATTATACATGAGTTGCAAAAAAATTCTAGGCCGTTAAACTCAACCTAGTTGTAAATTTTGAACACGCACGGAATCGGGAACAAATGATAATCAAAAAGAAAAAAAAAACGCATGCACCAAATTGCAAATATAAAGTTAAATAATTACCTTAACAGCGAGGAGACCAAGTGCAAATGCACTTCCTTTCTCGACCTCATGTTCGAGCGGCTTCAAACAGCCACCCTCCGGCGGCGCTCGAAGATGCCTCACCAAAGCCGGTACGGCTCCACAATCCACAATCAAATAGACAAATTCCTCTGCACAGAAACGCGAAATCACAACAACGAAACCTTACGGAGCTCGCAACAAACCGAAAAAGTTCAAATCAACACACAGCATGGAAGACGAGTAGGATAAATTCCAAATTATGCAAAACAAGGAGAGAGATCCTGTAAATACCATTCTTAGCGAACTCGGAGAGAACCTGAGTAGCACGTTTAGCGGCGGCGCGCTCAGATTCGATCCATGAGAAGGCTGAGTTGAGGATGTTAACCTGAGCAATCACTTCGCGCAACAGATCTTGATTTTCCTCCGGCTGAGAAGAGAGAGCCAGATCGATCCTCCGGTGACTGTCTTCGAAGTCTTCTTCGAGCTTCCGCTTCAAGCTTTTCCGAGCGCTCGCTGATCTTCGCTCTCCGCGATCCATGGCTGTCACGAGTGAGAGGATGAGAGCGTGTAAGAGAGGAAGCGACAGCACAGGAAGGAAGAGATGTGAACGGAGGGGCAGTTTGGGAAACTAATGTGAAATTGATTTGCCCTTTTTTTTTTGAGCAGGAAGGAAATGATAAATCGGATTTGTCGGTTACGTAAATGGGCCGACAGGTGTCAAGCATAACCCGCGCTTTTAAATTTTGGGAAATAATTGGCAACGTGCTCTCCCGCCTTATTATTTTTGAAACTAAAATTCACACCACTCATAAAAAATATATTTTTTTTCCTTTTTTTTTAACCAAAATTACAAAATAAAATTGCACGGAATATTCAACTTATTTCCAAAAATAAGAATACTTCATAAATTTTTTATTATTTTTTATAGTTTTATTTATCCAATCACATCATTTTACTAAGTTCATATAGTATTTGTCCTCTCCTTTCTCTTATGTGCCTAAACTTAAAAATATTTTGTTTATATGCAAGTCTAAAATACAATTTCTTATTTATTAAAAGCATGTTCCCTTCACCCATTTGAATATTTCTATCAATATATTTATTCTTTGTAATTTTAATTTTATTATCTAACATTTGAAATTATAATATATAAAAAGATTATCAAATAAAAAATATTAACAGCATCAAGTACAAATCTTATAAGCATACATTGAATATATGGGAAGATTTGTAGTAGCCTTTGCTGTATATCTCTCTACTATTGAATCTCAATCCAACATAAGGAATGGACGTTCATTGAATTAATTAAAAAATAATAATAATGAGCTTATATTATATTCCTTAAATATTAAATCCTACCAATTGGATCTTTATATATTTAATGACAGTAAAATATTAAGATTGTGATCTCTAACAATACATAAAACAAATTAATAATATCTTAATTTTAGTTAAATTAAAGTTAGCTGAAATTTATTTTTATTGTGCACTGATTTTATATATCCAAGATTAGCATCATAGTCCATTTGATTTGTTTGTGTGTGTGTGTATTACGGCAGGATGTGAGATTTGACACTCGCCCCTCTTGCATATTATAAGTGCCTGATTGCCACCGGGCAATTATTAGATTTCTTGGTCCGTTGGCAGCATTAAATTTGTTCAATGATATAACAACGGTGGTTCTCAATACAACGAAATGCTTGAGTTTTATTAGGAGGTGGTTAACATAGTTTCAGATCCGTGAGATTAGGTGCGGAATTGCATTTGAGTGGCACTACAAGGCGGGCTTCGTATGGCACGTATATGACGTAATATAACAGTTGTGGGATTCATATCTAACGCCTATCGTTAATCCTTTTATTTTTTAAAAATATATTCTTTTATTTTTTAAGTAACAAAAACCGGGAAATACTGGATGGAATTGCATTTGAGGGGTGTTGTGATGTGGGTTCCTTATAGCGCGTGTAAGATGTCGTACAGTAGTTGTCAGATTGACATCCAATGCCCATTGTTAACTCTTTTGTTTTAAAAAAAAAAATTTATTTGTTTTTTTAGTAACAAAAAAGAGAAATGTTGGATTCACATCCAATGCCACTCGTTAATCATTTTATTTTTTTAAAAATATATTTTTTTTTAGTTGAGCTGATTTACTTTGAGCCACACCCACAATGCTTCATTCTTTAATTTAAATAGTAGAAGTATGGTTAGTTCATATTATAAACTTATTCTAAATTATCAATAAGATATTCATTGTAAATTTTATATACCCAACTTTATAAAAAATACAATAAATTATTTACTAGCATTCTAATTAATTATGTCTATAAGCTTGTTATTTAATTTACCCAGTAATGACCTAATTGCTAGTAAAATAAAATCAAATATATAAGAAAAGTTGATAAGCAATGCAATATCTAGCTTTGAAAAAGTTTAATTATTTTCCATATATACAAGATTTTGTGAGAAAATTAGATAAAATAAATGATAACTGGACATTGTAACATGAAAGATAATTAAAAAGCTTAATAAATGTTTCGTCTTATAATGTGTCGTAATAATTTTTCTCTTAGACTTGGATTGACGTGACAAAATAATTAAACATGTGTAAAAGTAATATCTCCCATGCACAACTATTTATTGTGTAGACTGTATTTTTAATAGTAACAAAGTATACGGTAAGAGATCGAATTAAATTCGTAAAATATCATTGAATCCCTGCTAGAAGCAGTGATATAAAAATAAAAGATGGAGATGACGTAAAAGTATTTGATTAACACTTACAAACTAAGTTTACGCGATAGACGTACACTACTATTATACGATATATTATACGCTTCGGAGATAAGCAAAATATACATTCTACAATTGTTTTAATGAGACTGGACTTAGAATAATGGCATCTCACCAAATCTATGAACAATTTTATTATGGATATTGCTTTATTTTTAATGGTTGTATGATATTATATTTAAATTACTATGGAAATATTATTCATTCATTAACTTTGAATTATGTAATAATGTGAGGATACACACATGGTATGTTAGGATTGGTCATATAAGATAAGCGAGGGTGACTAGATTAGTTAGCATATACCTTATATATATAAATCTTATTGACACTCTAGTCACCATGTTAACATTCCCAAGGCTCAAATTTGATCATTCTCATGCATATAAATCTGCCCCACTTGTAAGAATTGATGAAATCTTTCAAATTTGAAATTTGAGATATTTATGTTGTTGGTTGATAGTCCTCAAGTATGTAAATGTTTATAGTTATATTTGAGAGTTTGACAACTTACAGATTAAACAAGAATTTCATCTTTTTAAAACAAATAATACTCGATTATATTTTTAATCTATTTAGGAGTATAAAGATATAAAATAGTAAGTAATAACACATTATTTATTTTTTAAAAAAATTATATAGGTGGACATTAAGTGTGACCTAGAGTATTTTTTTATGTCATTGTGATGCGAGCATAAGCCAGAGGGTGAGTTCATCTCAAAAGACCGGTCTAGTAGGAGGGAGAGACCCCTAAAATTTATAAGTTTGAGATTTTACCTCAAACTTTTCAATATGAGACTCACATCATTCCTCCCTCCTTCAACGGCCGCGAACTCGGCGGCTGCACTCTACGACACTTCACTCGGCGACTTTCACTCTGCGACACTTTACTTCGCCCCGGCACACCGGCAGCAGGTCAGCTCCTCCGCAGGTAGCCCTTTCCGGTCAGAACCTTCCACAGGTAGTCCTTTTCTGTCAGAACCCTCCGTAAATAGCCCTCTCCGGGTCGGGACTGATATCAATTAAAGCACCATTTGATGCGTGTATAAGCTAAAGGGAGAGCACATCCTAAAAGACCGATTTAGTATAAGGGAGAACCCCTTAACTTATAAGTTAAAAATTTTACCTCAAACTTTTCAACGTGAGACTCGCATCACATTGCCAGCAGCATTACTATATTTTTTGGACAAAGTCAAAAAAATAAAATATTAAATATTTTACGATATATTTCAAATCTTGCTAAAAAAAAATTTAACCAAATCAAATTCTCCCTCAATATGTTCCTAAAAAAATCCAATTTGTATAGATTCAATTTCCAACTAATGAGGAGATCTCATCGAAATTGCTATAAATAGGGTTTTCAAAAAAACGATTATGTGCTAAATTATTTTTAAAGTTTAGGAATTAGAATATTTATTAGTAAAATCTATTGTTAGTATTATCATATTTTTAGTTTTGTCAAACAAGATCCCAAAAAAGGAAAAAAAAAAAGGATTAAATTTGAATCTAAACATAAGCAGCAGCCATTATTTATTAGCCTAACCAAAAATATACCGTGTCGGGTTTAAATTTGAATCTCCACAGACCAAAACAACATATCCACAAGAAGCAAGCGAATTCTGCCAATGGCAAGTGCAAACAAGTGTTCTGAATCGACGTAACTCAGCAGACGCAGAATGCGATGGGAAAACCGGAAATCAACTTCCTGCTCCATCAAGGAAGCATCTTTTTTACTTGACAAGAAAGGGGCCGGAATTGATTGTCCTAACTGCAGCAGCACAAATAGTACAATTAACAACCAAATTAGACATGTCGCCAATGAGTTAGCAGCTAATAAGCAACTCAGAAGTCAGCTATGGTAGTTCGAATCTGTCATTAACCCATTACTGAATTTTCCATCTGTTGGGCATAGATCACCATTTTTCAAAATTTTGAATTCTTTGGAATTTGATTTCCCCATTCTTGGTGGTAGAAACGCCACTATATGGAGAAATATTTTCTATTAGTACAGAAAGATCAAGCAGAATTATAGTAAGTTGCCTTCTGTGCTGCAAAAGGGATTTCCCTTCTATAATAAGCAATTCATCGAGACTAATTGAGTAAAACACAGGGTTAAGTTCTGCAGATTTTCTCTCATTTCCTTGGGATTCAAATGTCTTTGCACTGAAATTTAACTTCAACTAACTCTCCAAGTTTTCCTTCTCCATAAAATTATTCATTTTTTTTTAATCGGCACCGAGTGTTTTCATTTACCATGTTGACATTTGGTATGGGAGTTTCTCTCCATTCAATATTTTCACCACACTGTATGCTTCTTCCATAAAAGATTGGCCTAACAATCCGCAACTACAGAAGTTATAGCGAATAAGTCGCATATGATTCTAGACAGGCTTCACTGCTGTACAAGTTCTCATACAGTCGAACAATTTCTCAGGTGCTACCCTTTGCATTGACAGATATTACTCATAAAACATTACTGAGATTCAATTTAAAGCTCCTTCTAATTCTCGTGATGCATTGAAGCTGCATCTCCTTTCTTATTGTCTCACTTGCTAGGTTAATAGCACCACAGAGCACCCAAGGTCGTTTTACGGGGAAAGATATGATCCCTTTATAATAGAAAAAAAATAGGAAAATGGAACTAGTTTCCGACTTGATCACAACAGAGAAAATTGTTCTCCAACTGCTCGTCTGCAGCGCAAAATCCATCTACAATCTTAACATAGTAGTCACTAGTATAATAATCTAGGAGAAAGCAGCAAAAAACAATTCACAAAACAACTCACTTTCCAGCTAAGTCCATTATCTAGTGCTGATAATCTAAGATGATTTAATTAAAACAGAAGCCAAGCACAAAAAAAAATGAAGAAATGAAGCAAGAACAAGATAATAGAAATCAAAGATAATACTCTCTTACAACATACAAGTTTGTTAATCATATAATAATACTGCCAGAATATATATGAACTGAAATGTATAGGCCGTGTAAACACTACAATCGCTTTAGAACCCACCTTCTGTACATAATGCACACGTTACAAACTTTCTAATGACCCACGGGACTTTAGAAACAGACAACGAAGAGAAATATAGAAAAAATAAACAGATAAATAACCAAGTACGTGGTCAAAATATATCTGCAGACAACAGTAGAAAATCATGCACCATAAGGAAAAAAACATAATCAAATTTAAAACATCAAATGAAATATATCTTGAATATCAAAGAAGACCAACCTCCAACACTCGATAACAGGCGGAATTTGACAGTTATCAACAAAAACACAGCAGTCAACAAAATAGCATTGAGGTGGAATCATTTGACTAACTACTATCATGCCATAAATGGCAGAAGTTGGATGCTCCGGAACTCAGCAGTGCTGAGAATAAACAATAAATCACAATGGAAACTCAGATCAACTTGTTCACCGTGAGGTGCAAGATTGTATAGAGAGGGTGAATTGTGATGCCAATTTCGTCAATAGGGTAACCAAAATAGCGGTAGACTGGAACCTTGGGACTTTCACAAGAAGACAGAAGGGGACACTATTAAACCTCAGCATTAAAGTCTCAGAGGGTGAGCTGAAACCAGACAGAGAAATGGACAACCCAGAATGGATCATGAAATATGAAGATGGAGAGACTGAATCTATGGAACCTGGAATTTCATATCACTCCCCTATCTTCATCACTTTTTGCAATAGCTTGACAACCTAAAAAAATTCAAATTTTCTGATATTCGGGCAATCCAACAATTATTTTATGGGAACTGTTGAAAATGCTTGAAGGAGAAGCTTTGAGGGCACCAAAATGTACTCCCTATTCCACAAACTGAAGGCCTTAAAGAAGCAGAGGTTTTTCCAGGCAGAAAGCGCAAGGCCAATGGGTCTAATCAGGAGGGAAGTCCATGCCACCAATGCAACTTTTTCAATGAAAAAGAAGAAATCAAAATAAAATCAAAGCCATCTACAGTTCTAATGGGATAAGCTAATAGATCAAGAAGCTATATGCAGTGAGGTCCTCAAACATTACCTTTGCTGCTTAATTGACAGAGACATTGTTAGCAACAGTTATTGCGAATCAGAACAAAATTCTGAGCTCCTTAATCAACCTTTAACTGCTGAAAAAGTGAAGAGCAGAGTGCCTGATTTATCAAATGAGAAGCCACCTGGGCTAGATGGTCTCTTGTCTTGGTTTTTCCAATAAAGCATTATATGTTGTTTGTTCAGAGGTCACTAAGGTAGTCCTAGACATTTTTAGAAGGGGAAGGCAACTCAAAGAGTCGGTGCAACCATCATTCACCAGGTCCTTAAGGTGAAAGACTGCACAACTGTAGCTCACTATAGGCCTACGCATGCCGCACAGTACTATAAAGAGCAAATTACTGAGTTCTCACTAAAAAATTTGATGTTAGTGATTAACTAACTGGTAAATCGTGATTAGACTGAGGTTTCAGTCATTCTATCCTAATTCTCAGACATGGCTTCATCAAAGGGAGACCAATAGGGAGATAACATCCTCCTCAGTTATGAACTAATTATAGGATATGGAAGGTTCTCAATCGCCCCCTAGATGTCTGATCAAAATGGACCTAAAAAAATCATATGACACTGTATCATGACAGTTTATAGCAGATTTACTTGAAGCTAGGGCTTTCCAGAGAATAACAGAGCTATGCCCCTTTTATAAAGGTATGTAAATACTTCTAGTTACACCAGAAAAAAGGGGGAGAATAAAAAAGTGCCTACCTTTCTTAAAACCCACGATATGGCCTATATAATAAAGCCATGATATGGCCCAATAAAGGAAATCGCGGATGGACTGATCTCCCCATTCTCAGTCACTCCAACTAGAGGAGCAGAATCATCATTAGCATAAGAGCAACCGATATCCTACAGAAGGTTCAGTGAGGGCGACCGCAAAAGTCACTGAATGGGTGAATCTCGATCTTTCTAAAGTATCTGAAATTTAAGTAATCTTCTCTCCCTGTACAAGTTACTCATCCATTTCTTACGGAAAATATCTTGTCACAAAAAAGTTATGACGATTTCAAGCTCACAGAACAAGTGGTTGAGCGAATGCAAAATCTAGGAACCAGAATTGTCACTCAAAAGGAAACCAAGAGAACGAGCAAGATAAACAATCCAGCTGCATAAATTGCAAGTGCATATAAGAACCTGATGGAATCAGAGTATACGGAAGAACAACAAATTAAATAACAATTGAACAGGACCACACCAACAAAAGTACCAGTAAGGAATTTATCTGATTTGCATTCGTACAACTGAAACTCTTCTGTATTTAAAACTCGACAAGAGCAGGGAAGTAAAGTTTTTCGTATTTATTGCAACAACAGCTACAACAACAAATAATACAAGTAAACGGGACCAAAGGAGAAACTTAAACAAAAGCCTCGATCTCATGTCCGGTTCCTTTTTACCACACGTATAATCAAAACTACGCATTTGAGACACAATCACCTCCTCTTTCCTCACTGTCCCTACTTCCGTATAATCAAACTATTCTTACCTGCCTCATCAGATATCAAGGCTCTCCAGCTGAATGCTGCTCTTGAGAGGAACATACTCACCAAGATACCCACCAAGGTGATCATTAAGAGCAGACTTATCAATACCCTGATGGTGAAAGCTCTTACAAACATAGTAGAACACACTCTGCACCAACAAACCCACCAAATTCACAATTACCAAAATCCCAACAAGGAACCCACCAACCACAATCCTCGTAAAAACCGAATCACCATCCCCATAAATCACAACCACACCAAACATCCCATTAATCAACCCGCAAATGGACAAGTACCCGAACACGAAAACCCCTGCCACCAACACCTTCCCCTTGAGGAGCTCATAGCTCTTCTTCATGGCGGCAAACCCGTAAACGGGCTCGAGGACAGAAACCACGCTGGCGAGGTGCCAGAGGGCGGTGATGTATACGTGGACGAAGAGGAAGAGGCCGAAGACGAGGAGGAGAGACAGCAAAAGGAGAAGAGTGGAGTTATTATCGACGGCGAAAATGATGAGGACGAGGAGGATGATAAAGGCGACATTGTAGAGGAGCATAAGGAGACAGACCCAGAGGAAGGTGATGAAGAGTCGCCGGAATACGGAAGGGATGGCGGCGAGGGTCGATGAGAAGGAGACGGGCTTGGAGGTGTAGATGGAGGCGACGGTGAAGACGACGGCGGCGGTGGAGAGAAGAGAGAACGTGAACAGGAATAGGAGGTAGAAAAATTGAAAGATGATGAGGAGGAACCACTGGTGGGATTGAGATTGGATGGGGACGTCAGGGTCTCGAAGGCGAGCGAGGATTGGGTGGGTGAAGAGCGAGTGGGCTAAGATTCCGAAGGAGAGAGGGAAGACGAGGGTTAGGGTTATCAGGTAGAATGTCTTCGGCGAGAGCTTTGGGATTGAGATCGATTCTTTGATTATGTCTGTCAGGCTTAGGAATTGAAGCTCTTCTGGTTGCAGATCCATGGTGAAGTCAATGCAGAAGGAAGTGGGCAGAGAGAGAGAGAGAGAGAGATCAGGTTTCCGGGGAGAAGAGCAGGGAAGAGTCGGAAAACTGACGCCTGCCGCTGAGTGGACGAATAAGCTGGTCAGATTTTTCTGAAAATTCAGACAAAAATACTTTTTTTTTTGGCTCGTTTTATTGCATTATATTTTATTAAATGGAAATCAATTATATAAATTTAATAATTAATTATATTAATGAAAACATATCCCATGCAATCATATTTCAAAAACTTGGCAAGCACAGATTAATTTTTCTTCAGCATTTTTAAAAAATAATATTAAATTTAAAATTTTTAATAATTGTTGAAACATATCTTATTTCACTATGCAAATTATTTCCCCATAACATATGAAATTATGTGTTATTAATGTATCACAAAAGCATCACTATGATAATATAATATAGGTTAAATTTTAGCCTATATAATTTACTTTCCCTGTATAGTCTAGATTGGTTTTCAAGTGAAATTCGTCTTAAATCATATTACAATGACAAACAAATATAAAAAGGTGTCTAACAGTTACTTTAAATAAATCATTATCAAGTTAGAGAAGATCATATTAATGTGCCTTTTATAAGCTAAGGAAAATATTTCATTTTAATGATTAAGATTGTTTTATTTTTTAATAGTGGAGAATTTGGATGAATTTATAACTATATATTTTTGATGCTCGAGTTGATTTAATCAATATATTGCCTACAATAAAATCATTGAGGAATTTTAATTCTAATTATCAATAGTATTAAAAGATCTACTTAACTGTATGATATTTATTTGACCATTTAACTTGATCAAAATTCTTCCGATTTAGAGAGTTAGTTAAGTTGGGAAAACAAGCTTCTAGTTAGAACTAATAAGTGTTGTGGTGTGTGAACAACAAAACTATTATAAATTGCATTTATGTTGATGCATCCCTGATTTTTTGGTTGTTGTATGAGTTGAAAAGTTATTCGATATTTTGCTGCAGGTTTAATTAGAGTAGGTCCGATTACTGTATTTTTTAGCTTGAAATCTGTGCGCCACAACTTACAAATAAGATGTCAGAGAATTTATGAGATTTTTTTCCTAATTTGTCGTCTGATATTCAAGTTAGTAATATTTTTAATAGTACAGAAAGGTGTAAGAAAAATATGAAAGAATGTATA
>JAOVVI020002136.1:0-21400 GCA_028571085.2 Nepenthes alata
GAGCTATGGTTACTAATTGCCATATCTTTTGTTGCTAGTTGAATTATAAATTTTATGATTGTTATAAATAGTTTTTAGTATATTTAAATTTTATGATTGTTGTTATGAATATTTTTTGGTGTTTCTATTCTATTATTAGCTATGATAATCAAAATTCATTGTAAGGACATATATATATATATATAAATGGGCACCTCACTTCCATTAGGTCTGTGCTTTCGCCTCGGCACTAGGGATTCTTTGTGCCTTTAACTACATTTGCAAGCGAGATTAAGCTTGAATTTCATTTCTCTAACAACTGAGTTGAAGTTCAAATCTCGATTCTCATGCCCTTGAGCTCACATTTTTTTGGGTACTACATAACTTTTTATTTGCATGGTTGCTTAATGATGGTAACATATAGTCTTGAAATTAATGTTGGGATTTTTGTACCCATGTTTGTTTTTACGTGGCAAAAAACTCTTTCCATTGGTAAATAGTTCTAAAAACTTTCTACTCTGATAAATAGAGTAAGGTAATACATTATTGTGAAACAAGCCCTGGTGTGACTACATTGATCCATCATGGTCATATATTAAAATATTAGTCAGTATGTATTGTTATCAGGAGGTTTTGATATATGATGAGATATCGGCCAATATATACTAGTCAATTTTTGGCTTTTTTGATGCCTAATCTACAAATATGATCTTTTGGTTATTGTTTCGATGAATATGGAGGATATAAAACTCAGTTTTGATGAAATTGTCGAAAACTCTATAAACATGTGAATCATATATAAGTATTTTAATTTGGAATATAATTTATTTTTGATGTGTTCTCGCTTTCATTAGTGTTTTTTTTTTGTTTTGCGTTCGTGATGTTGGCTCCCGATACTTATCTTTTTATTTGGCCAAGCAAATTCGATCAATGCCAATACCGATATTGATATTGTAACCCGTGGTTATGGTCAATGTATCATGACGTGGATATTTTGTGTAAAGTAAAAGGATGTGGCAGGGGAATCCTATGCCCCCTTTCCTCAGCATTTGCAATGGAGTATCTTTCTAGATTCGTGACTTTGTGGTTTTGAAGTATTGGTCCCAACTTCCAACAGTTCCATATCCTCCAAAATATGCTATGTTTTAAGATCACACAATTTCAGTATCCAGATAATTTATTATTGTTGTCTGAAGGTGAACAATGAACATAAAGCATTCCAGAGAACATTTCAGGGACTTCATCACTTTTGTGGTGTCAATGGTTTGAAAGCAAATCCCTCCAAAAGGCAATGTTATCAGTGGTGGTGTATCTGCCGAGTAGAAGGATAAAATCCTTTTGTCTAGATTGCAATCTTTTTTTTATTTTCTCTATATTGTAATCCTTATTTGCCTAGTGGATTGATGAATACCACTTGAAAATGACCTATCCTTCCTGGTCGGAATAGGTAGGTCAATTCCTTCCCTTAGAGCCGTACTTGAAAGTTTCCTACCTCATATGGCTCTCCAATCAATTCTTTTTGTGTCTATTTTACCTATCGAGATCTGGGCCATTCTGAGTGAGGAAGGTTTCTTTCTCTTTCTTGGTCTAGTCTCTGTATGTGGAGCTCACAAGGACCAAGGGGTTCACGGCTGTTAATTAAATTGTGAGGACATTATCAAGGGGTTCACGGCTATTAATAAAATTGTGAGGACATGTTAATGCAGTTGTGCCTGTTGGAAGGAAAATCAATGGTGTATTTTCTATTTCTTACGACTTGGTCCGAAACATTATAATATTGCAAACTGGCATACTTATAGCAAAAGACATGGGCATGAGATTGTTTGGGTGGATTACAACTACTTGATTGATATATTGGCTTGTTGCTCAATAATAGGATTTTTTTGGAAGATAAGCTTCACAAATGGGAAATCATTCAAGAAGATTTTTGTCTATGTAACAATTTGGCTTAAACTCTCAATAATCTGTTTTTCGTCTGTGACTTTACTCTGGGATCTGGATTTAAGGCAGCATCTGTATGTGAGTAGGCGGAAGTGCAAAGGTCAGAACTGGTCTGATTTTGTTCTATAATTTGACTAAGTTATTCAAGGCAGATCCAGTAAAGGCTTACATCAAAAGGTGTACTTTTGATGCTCCCTTCTGTTATATTTTAAAAAAAAAAAAACTATTTTAGAATAGTCATGTCTCAATGATCAGACGAGAGTAGTATGATCCATCACACACTCCTTGTTGCTGAATGTAAAGTTATATCACTCTTGATAGCAGCATAGTAGTTTCTACAGGTGTATCTTTTACACAGAGTTTGGTCTTTTAAAGTAGCTTGTTGGACTGTCTTTCAAGTTTGAAGGTCCCTCAAGAATGGTTAGGATGCTTTGAAATTTGTTCTAGACGTCCCCTTAGGTGTGATTAGGTACTTGCACATGTTTTTTTTTTTTTAGCATACAGAATGCGCAAAGGACAGCTCCACCTACATGAACGTGAACTCTTGTCTAGGCCTCCAAACAGTTGCCTTTCTTTTAGTATCATGTATTCTGACTGCTTATTGTTGTGGGAGCTTTACCTCTTTTTTTATACTCATTTTTGTGTGTTTGAACCCTCATTTGTACGCACAATGATTTTCATTTCTGTTGAATTCTAGCATTTTTGTTTTCATTTGTTAGACTAGTCCTATTTTAATTGTAAATGAGTGGAATTTCCTTGGTGTTGTATCAATGAGTTGTACTATGTACAATAAATGATGAACATCTTGGTGCTATACTAATTAATTGCCTTCATTACCTAACAATTCACTGTCCTTTTGGCAAACAGCTCAGTGTTACTAGCAAGTTTTTTCTTATCACTTGAATGACAATAGTGATCTTCGAATTCTGTCCCTTGGAGTTTTTGTTCTTCTTTTATAAAAGAAAAATCTATTTACATGTTTTTTATGTCAATATTCCATGTGGCTATTTGCTTGACAAGTCATTTCAAAATGCATCGATGGATTATTATATGTTTTCAGTTGTGTAACTTTATCTTTAACTTTGTGCTTTTTTTAAGGTTGAGCTACCTGGCTGTAAAGGAATTTGGACTGTCTACCACAAAAGTTCTCGCAGTCATAATTCTGATTCATCCAAGTCAGCCGCAGAGGATGACGAGTATCATGCATATTTGATCATAAGTCTGGAGACAAAAACAATGGTAATTCATTGCTGACATTATTTCATATCAATCTGTCACGTTGGTACTGTTGTTTCATATCAGCAGGTCAAGTATCTTTAAAAATCGAAATGGGATGTAGAATGGCCTTTCTCTGGTGGACTGAAAATGAGGCAAATAATAGAGGACCTCTCCAAAACATTAAGCTTAGGCAGCATCATAGACTTATAGACACTTGCAATAATGCAGTATGGGTCATTGCAAATGATTCTGTGTGTTGTGACTGAGGTTGTATCTGAGTTGCAAATGTTAATGCCTTGGAATAGAAAGAATGAAGCGATACGCTTCAAAGTTATTGCTATTATAATATTATCTCTTGGAACTGTTTAACTTTCATAGCTGATGCTTTGGATAGTGAGCTTTTTAGCATTGTTATTTGTTGCTATTTGTGAGGGTTATTCAAATGATTTTGGGATGCCATTTCCTGTGTGACAAGGTTGTTTTGGATGGTTCAAAGTCAATCCTTCCAAAATTTGCTTGTCTCAACTTTCATCATTTCTATAGTGAACAAGAATATTTCTTCCTCCTTTTTATTTTTCCATTGGTTTATATTCGTGGTTATTAGCAGCAACCATGAACTGTGACTTTTTCTTAAAGGTGCTGGAGACAGCTGATCTTCTTGGAGAAGTTACTGAGAGTGTTGATTATTATGTTCAAGGGAGTACTATTGCCGCAGGCAATTTATTTGGAAGGTGAATATTAATTTTGCAGACTATGTCTACACATCTTTTTTATTGTATCCATATGGACATGACCTAGTCATTATTCCCGGGATTTGTGGTCGGCCTTTTCTTTTTTGCACATCTATCCTTGAGTGTCTTTTCTGAAACAAAAATGCTGTGTGTCTTTAGATTAAGTGTATGCATTTCACTTGATGTCAAAAGCACAAAAGTTTAAAAAATATGAACTGTGCAGCAGGTATAAATATTCCTATATGATAAACCTAGTTGTTTGATCTTAGTTATGAGCATGTATTGTACTCATTGTCATCAAGGTTAGAGACATAAGAGCCTGCAGAGCAGATTCTGTTCATTTAAGGTTATAAAGGCTATGTATGTGGCTTTGCATTGAAACTCGCAAAAAGGTATTTCTAGTTTGCATGGTTCAAACATTTATCTTGAAAATTTCTACAAAAAATCAGGTAGGTTGCTAGGATAGTTCCCGAGCCACAGTTATGATATGTAATGGAAAATTTTTACTGCATTGCAATATAGGATGAACTCACTGTTTGCCCTGGATGGGTAGAAATAGAAAAAGTAACTACAATATTGAATGCTAATTCGGTGTTGAATGCTTATGTCTGAATAACTTGTGACCTATAATAATTCCTAACAGAAAGAAGAGAAGTCCTTTGTAAAATTTTTTTTTTTTATGTATCTATGCAGTTTCTCTCTCCATAAGTTGTATATTGTTTCCCTACCAAAAAAAGAACAGCACTGTTGCAGCAAAGTCAGCTGTTCAGGTGCTAATAATTGGCTAGTTCAACTAGTTTGATTACAAGGACGATGTGTTTATGGAGGGTTTAGAAGGAAGTAAGAGGGAAGTGAGAGGGAAGAGGGATCAGCCGTGCTGATGCAGACAGATAACAGAAGCAGAAGGAAAACAGTAGGAAAGTTAAGAGATAAGTCTGTTTTTAATTCATCATTGAACAAAATTCTTTTGTATCTGTCCTAACCCTTTTTTTAGGCTGAATTAAAACCAAGATGCTCAAAACAATAATACCAGCTGGAAACAGAATGAAAAAAAAAACCGATAGAAACAACAGTAAACAGAAAAAGAACAGAACAGAATTTCAGTAGAGTGACGGATCCTGTTCTCTGGATGTGGCAATGGCTGAACCTTTGGCCACGCTGGATGCCTGGGTAAATTGAGTTCTCTGATGGCTTGAACAATTTTCTTGCTGATCTTGTAAGATACTATGGGGAAAAATGTACCGTTACTTTAGAAACAGTGAAAATACAGAAAAATCTAGTGGTTGGAAAAAAAGGATGTTTAATTTCTTGGCCTATTTCATGACTTATATCTGCAGCTGACTTATATCTGCTTCTCAGGTTCTGTGTAAATTCTTTTGATAGATGTTCTAGGTGATCAGTTTTGCCTGATATATGCTTCTATATAAATGCTTTTGTTTTTACCTACTTCATTAGTCTCAAAATAGTTGGCAAAAATCGAGGAAACTGAATTTATAGTCCATCATCTTTGATGCGTTTTTTACATTTGAGTCTATCGTGTTTTGCACTTGTTTGTACAAAAGTCTGCTAATTATTTTTGCTTAGAAATTTAAGTCTCATAATCTAATTTTTGGAACTACTCCGCACGAAAATATAATTATGACTCACTTCAAGCTTAATTTAGTCTCTAATTTAATAATATGTTCATGTTCATGATTATTCTAATGTTTGAACATGATTTTCTATGACCTTTTCCAATGAAATTTTAGTGGAAATTGGAAGATCAGAGATGATTGAAAATAGAAGAAGTAAATGGACTAGATTATGATAAGTCAAAGCAAGCGATAGTTTCTTTTTTTGTCTTGCTAAGCCTGTTTTCTATTGTTGGAGGGGCACATTTTTGAGATTCCTGCTGTTCTCCAAAGGTTTTCTGCTGAGAAAAGTTTGCTCCATAACTCTTTCTTCTAATCCGTTCTTGCTTTTTCATAGTTAGATTAGAGCTATTGTCATGATTTAGCCTTGTTATCAATTGCCTTTTACTCAAATCATTATATTCTTTTTGCTTGCTATTTTTAAACACTCAAAGATGGTTACCCTTAATGCTCTAACTTGAAATTGGCTATTGTTATTGAAGTAACCCTCTTTTATTATTATTCTAGAACCTGTCATGTCTTCTTGTCACAGATGTTTCCTTGACTGCTACTTTCATTTTTGTTGTCTTCAAGTTTGCCCGTTTTGTCAAGGTCATCAATCTCAAGAGATACAGTTTGGAGGAGTAATTGATTATATGGTATTTTTGTTTCTTTGGCAGGCGTCGTGTTGTCCAGGTCTTTGCTCAAGGTGCTCGAATTCTTGATGGTTCTTATATGACTCAAGACCTAAGTTTTGGAACTAACTCTGAATCAGGTCCTGGTTCTGAGATTGTGACTGTGTCGTCCGTGTCTATAGTGGATCCATATGTACTACTAAGGATGAATGATGGAAGCATTCAGCTTCTTGTTGGAGGTAAAAAATGCCTTCTCAAGAAGTAATTATGTTGACTTTTGCTCTACCTAGCTTTGATTGGGGAAGCTTTAACAGTGCTTATTAACTTAGCTTTAGGGAAATTCTGCCTTCATGTTGGTTGAAAACTACCAGTTCAATGAGGAGTGCTTTTTTCCCCCTTTTGTGTTGGAGTTTGTTTGGAGTATGAACCTTTGCATTATGGAAATGTTGCTCTATTGTGATATGGACGTCATGGGTTCAAATAACAGAATATTCTCTCTGTAATATAAAGATAAGGCTGCTTATGTCTGACTTCTCATATATCATGATTTGAGAGTCTGGTGCACTAGGCCATCTTTTTTTGCTACTGGAGGTGGTTTAAGAGATTTGATCTGGCAATTTCATTCAGGTAGGCCAAAGCTCTTTTTTGATTGAATTTTTCTGCTTGCCTTGCCAGCGGGGGCAAAATTCTGTTTTGTTTTAATTTGTTCTGATTATATTATATCTTCTGCTGTCTATCAAAAAGGTCATTTCAGAGGAACTTTTGTGTTGAGATTTTCAAGATGCTGATTTTGTTTACACCAATTTCCACGAGTTGCCTATATCAAAATGAAGTGAACTGATGACAACGTGTGAAGTTTTCCTTCCAATTGGGGCTGGCCTAGGCCAGGGTTGGAGGTTTACACCTGATGGGACAAAATGCAAAGTAGCCAAGGGCTATTCCTGCTGCTAACGCATATGGTGTCAGCAATAGCCCCAACCAGCAGCTTGCTATCTCTCTATTGTCTATCCTGTTTTTATAGGATTTCAAAATGACAGACAGTAGTACTTCCATTTATATTTTGAAGTTCAAATGTAAATTATTGTTTTATGGAAGTGTTTCCAATATGGCAACGGCTATAGTCTTTTTGGTAAATTCACTAGTATTTCATGATATCACCGGATGATAAGATGGATGATATTTGTTTATCGAGCGGCTATTCAAGCACTCCATTCTCCGTGATTTTAAAATGCATTTAGTAATAGTGAGAATTCAAGAATTGATTGTTTCAGCACCTGGGTCAATTTGACCAATTTTTTCAAAAACTTTATGAGTGAGCTATTGAAATTTATATTTGTAAAGCTTTGGGTGCATTATTTTACTTAGGTGTCGAAGGATAAAAAGGTATCACACCAAAACAAGAATGTACAATTCCATATTTGTTGTTATAATTTGCTACACTTCTGAGGCTAAGTTATTTTCTGCCTGAACTGTTGGTGGGCTTGGTTCTAGCTATTAGGGAGGATTACTTAGTTTGAAGAATTCTTTTGGGCCCATAAGAATGCAGATTTGGTCTTGCTTGGAATGATGAAGTCACTTTTTCATTTTTAAATATTGGGAGGTGCTTTTCTCATGTCCCGAGCTCAAAATTGTCTTAGGTATCCCCATGGGGGCTCCTAAGTAAGGACCTGACCATTCTCATGTGTACTAATAGATAAGTATGTTTTCCAAGATGAAAATTCTTAAGTTTCTTTTGCAAAAATAATATCTACGATTTGATCATTTCAAACATAGGACAAAATATCAGCTGATACATAACAAATAATAATACTGGTATTTTTTATTACTTGGAGATGACAAATTGTGTACATAGATGATATAGGAATCAAATTTTTAAACTTGTCCATATCGGCTGATTTGGTCCTCATGAAGCATATTAATTATTACATGTTGATATGACTCTTATGTAGTGTTGTTTTAGAAGTTGTACTTGGCTAATGAAATGTACTTAATTATATGGTCAATGTTGTTATTAAAGGAAAATGTGAAGATTCATAGAGGTAACTCACGACAAAATGTGTATTATTCATTTTACTATTTAGAATATCATTTAATTCCCTCAATAGTGATGGATTTGAGTCTATCCATTTTCTCTTGTGACGGCTACATCCTGCAGCCTACCTATGATACTCCACTTCCACGATATGGAATCTCAAATACAACCATGACCACTAGTTCATTTCATGGTCTATAGTTTATTTCTTGCTATTTGCACTAAATGATAGAATAAGACAAAGCCTTGTCAAATTTTCCAGTATATCACACCCATTTATTTCATCTGCAGTGTCTTTGTCATACTGACATGACTTTCACTTCCATGGAATGACACTTCCCCTATGTCACCCTTGAGGCACTTGCTTAACATAATTCTATGTGATGTAAACAAGTCAACTTTTTCCTAAATTTCCTACCTCAAGTGTGTAAAGAGACAAGTTTTTTCGAGAAAATACAAATTTCATTATGGAAACTCTGAGTGGAAAGAGTATAGAGCACCTCTCTAGCACTTTCTTAGGAATTTACTTATAGAGCTCAAGTCTTAGCCACTTTTGGCTTACCCCAAATTTGGGTTGCTTTATATATGCGTGTGACCCCTTCAACCAGTAATTAAGATTTGTCTTTCATCATCCACCACAGATGGCTAGGTTTCTAGGTCTAAAATATTCTCTACAAATATCTCACCGTTCCTTTAAGAATATTCTAGAACTACACTCGGTCTCCTTACATTAGCATTTTGGAATGAACTACTGACTTCTCTTTCTTCCCTCCACTTTTGTAATACTTTGATTTCTGGAACAACCACTTTTCTCAATGTTCATCTACAAAGAAGCTGTACATGCACTGTGGTGCATAGCCTTCTTGCTCCTGTGCAGCCTATAACATTCCCTTCGCTTGCTCTCACGATGCTTTTATCTTTAAGAGGCATTATGATCCTGTGGCATTAGCTTTGTCGCCATGCACCTTGCGTCATCTATTGTGCAAATCGTTGTTAGTCACTTGACCTTGGACCTTTTCTTGGCTTATCTCGTTTCCTTCAGCCTTTTTCGCCCAATGCCAACTTTCTTAGAGTAGCTTCATACACAAATCGTCCTCAAAAGCATTGATGCATCTTCTTTAGGTCACTAACCCCGAAGAAGCTCCACCATGTGTGGTGAATGGGATGAAACATCGGTTAATTTATCGTTATCAAGTCCCCCATAACAATACCAATATTTTCCCATGAAGTCATGATTCGCAAAAAAAAGTGTATGATAGACTCCCTAGTCTGCTTTTTATTTTTCCTTTTAACTAGCAACAAAAAAGAATTGTGAATGACTTTTAATATGTAACACTTAATGTGGCCAATAGGTATTGGCTTTGACAAAGACCGATATTAGTATTTTTGTCCATGGTGGCGATCCTTCACCCATGATGCATAGACACCTACACTTTTACCATCACTCTACTCTTAGCCAATCAGAAGAATCCCTTGCATAGGATGAGTGGATAATCATTCAAGTCCACCATTGTGAAGTGTAATTTCTTCCACGCACTTCCTATCTTCATTAACACATCATGCAATTCCTTGGATAAGGATGGGGTTAAAGTTCATCTTGTTTACCTTATCGACTTCCCTAGCCAAGTCAAGTTAGTACATGTTAACGACAGGATTACAAGGGTATGTGTCTCTCATGGATAAGCTATCCCCACTTTTCTAGATCTTAACTGTCCACCTTTGATCCAACTTCTCCCAATTGATTCAAATAAACAGTAGCAATGTTGGACATGGCAGAAAAGCACAACCTCGTGACCATGGATGTTGTTAATGGAACCGGGGGGTGGTGCATCGCTCATGGAGAAGTATTCTCAACATTTTTTAATCTCAATTGTTCATCTGAACATGAACAATTGTAATTTGATTATTTTTAAATTGTTTTGGTTTGACCTTTTTTCAAAATTTTAAAAAATAATTCAAATAAACTATTTAAAAATGATTAATTTACAGCATTTTATGTTCATTTGAACATGGACAATTGTAGTTTCATCATTTTTAAATAGCTGTGATTATTTTCATTTTTCAAAAAGTAAAAAAAAAAATCAACTATTTAAAAATGACTAAATTACAACTGTCCATGTTCACAAGAATGGTTGAGATTGGGAGAAGTTGGGGTTGCTTCTCCATAAGATATGCACCCCTGTTCCACTAATGACATCCATGGTCATGTGGTTGCACTTTTTTGCTATGTCCAAGATTGCTACTGTGAGTTTACCCTTGATTTCAACATTGACGTACATCAGTCCTTGACATGCTGGTTCTGTTGCGTAGCTTGGGTTAAACCTTAGGAGGCTACTTGTGATGTACGCACTACCTACTTTGGCTTGATCAACTGCACAATGATCTTTGGTTGGCTCAAAGTCCGTGAGTGACTTTGCAATGGCCACGGGGTCAACCATTGTAGTAGTCCGACGTCTCTCAATCTCCATCGTTGCCCATGGCTTCAATCCATCATGAAGTTCAAGAAGAGTTCATCCTCGATCATGCCTGGCACCTCCAGCATTCCTAAAGCAAGCTCTTCCTCATAGTCCCAAATGTCACACGTATGCTTCATCTTCCTCATGTTCACATTGGTTCATTATTTTGAGATAGAAGTTGAACTTCATAATTTCCTTATTCAAATGCTCCCATTTATCTACTGTGCATAGACCCTTTTCTATATCATGGCATTTGTTAAAGCCACTATTGCATGCCATTATTTGTAAGATAAAGGGCTGCAGTATTTACCTTATTCCTATCTTCGACCGCTCAGATGGTCTCAGAAGTATTGCTTCATCTGCCATAGGATGATGTGGAATTGCCTGGTGTTCATTCTCCCCAGGATAAAGCTCAGGCTCAGGTGTCTCCACCATGGGCACCTCAGCGACTACCCTGCTAGTTATCACCTTATCTCATATAGCCCAATATTCCGTCACATAGCCTGATTCTCCTTGTTGGCAATGTTAGCTACTAGGTCCAGCATTGTAGCCTCCAACTTGCCCATCATCTCTAGCAATTGTCACTTCGAATGTCCCAGGTTTTTAGGTAGTGATGTCATGGGAAGTCCACCATCTATACTACCATATGCTTCGAGGGATGAAACTCTTGCTTGAGGATGTCAAAGTCTTGCCCTGGGCTTTGAATTTCCATGACCGCCTCCAAATGATAAAACCTAACTTCAAACCAAGAGAAAGATTCCTTATATAAACCTTGTGCACCTTTCCTCTTAATAGTTGCTGACACCCTGTCCTCCATGGTGCTCGCCATGTTGGTGACATCACCCTCCAACATAGTAATGGTTTGCCTTTTGAGTCTCTGACTGTTTGACATAGACCTTGGCTAGCTTCTTTTTAGTCTTTACCTTAGTCTTTCCTTGATGTGGCCTAGCGCAGCTATGCTATGTAGCTTTGCTCTTGACTTTGGCTCATATACCTGCTTTTCACGGGATCAACACTCATCACTCAAACCCTTTTATTTTATGGATGCTCCTGAATTTCCTTTTAAAGATGTTTGGTGTTGAAACAGTTCAGTGATCATGGAAAGTAAATTGGCACCTGGCAATGAGAACCACAAGGGATCTAAATTGGTAGGCTTAAGTGGCTATGTGGAAGGGCTAAACTCCTGAACCTCCTTGCCCTCTTAACAAGGTAAGTCGTATGTTTATGTTAAGCACATGACATTTCGTAACTTGCATCATCGTATGATAAAAGAAGTGCTAAGGAGGGAGTGAATCTTTATTGTTGTAGGCTTTCTCACTGTAGCAAATGGTAGAGAAGCGCCATCATATGGATGAGCAGCTTAGCACACTTGTGCTGGGTTTTACAAAAGTAAAGTGATTACGAAAGGAGGTTCAAGTGATGTATGTTATGGGCTGTTTAATGAGATTCATGTAGTTCAACTGAGTTGTTTACTTGGTATTGGATTTTCTCATATGAAAAAAAGCTACGGGACCTAGGATTATGGCTGTTACATATAAAAGGCATGTGACCTGATGTAGTAAAATCAATTTAACCTTGTATGGGGTGTGTTCTGATTGGTGGTGTGTACGAGAATATGATTCACTGCTTTGGAAAAGGTGCCTACAGAAATGTGTATCTTTGTGATCCTAGATGAAGTTGTCCTTGATCCGGTGTGCATGTTGAGATTGTGGTTCATGGGGATTTAGAGGGATCCCTTATAACTATTTGTAGGGTCATATCACTTCAGGAATCAGAAAAAAGGATGGAAGAGTACACATAAATGGATTCATCATAGCTACTGGTTCTCTAACCCCATCATTCTGTGCCAGTGTACTGATGGCGATTATCCATACTATCCCCTCGTGTAATATTAACTTGTGCGCATATTGTGTAACCGGCTACTTGTTCTGCATTACACATGGTAAGTATGCAAAGCATTAAGTAGACGTTCAAGATAAAATTAATTATTTTGACATATGAAATTAAGAGAGAAGCGGATTCAATTATAGAACTATGGAATGGCTTTAGTATTTAAAGGAGTTAAAATGAATATTACAAATTGGAATACATAAAATACAAGTTATGGAAATTCTAGGCACAATAATAAACAAAATGGAGAAATTCAACATTGTTTCCTATCCTTGGATATATGATTCATGAAAATGGGGAGGTTGAAGATATGATGCATATGATATAGGTGGGTTAGTTAAAATGTGGAATGCATGTGGGGTGTTATGATATTATTCTATACGGATACCTCTAAAATCAAATTGGAAAATTTTGTTGGACAACAATTAGACTAGTTAAATTGTGCGCAACAAGTTGGGCAATTAAAACTCCTGTGCAGGGTTATATTTGACATTAGGAATTAGTTGAGTGTTTTAAAGCTAAAAAATAAAATGAGAAAGGAAGGCATTGATTCTCAGTAGTAGTGGTGCTTATATTAGATAAGATGAGGGAATGACATCTGGAATGGATCAAGCATTTGAAATGATTAAATGAGGTATATTAGTGCTTAATTTTTGAGGTGCACTTGTTGTTTCTTTTCCTTATGTGCTCCTGAGCTTTTTTTTTTCCTTTTTTTATTTTAGTCCTGAAGGGAATGCTATTCTCATTTAAAATTTGATATGCAGATGCCTCTAGTTGCACTGTTTCTATAAGCATCCCTTCGGTATTTGATGGCTCCAAGAAGTCAATATCTGCTTGTACGCTTTATCATGATAGGGGACCCGATCCATGGCTTCGCAAGGCTAGCACTGATGCCTGGCTTTCCACGGGCATTACTGAGCCCATTGATGGTTCTGATGAGACATTACAGGACCAGGGTGATATATACTGCATTGTTTGTTATGAAAATGGTACTCTTGAAATGTTTGATGTGCCTAATTTTAGTTGCGTGTTCTCTGTGGATACCTTTGTCTCTGGAAAGGCCTACCTCGTTGATAGCTTTGTCAAAGAGCCAATAAAAGATCGTCGAAAAGTTATTAGTAGTTTTCACAAGGTGACTGGCCAGAGTAGAAAAGAAAATGTTCAGAATATGAAGGTTATTGAGTTGGCCATGCAAAGATGGTCTGGACAGCATAGCCGCCCTTTTATCTTTGGAATATTGACGGACGGAACAATTCTTTGTTACCATGCATATCTTTTTGAAGCTCCAGAAAGTACAAGAAATGAGGAATCAATTTCAGGAAGAGATTCCATGCCTCTTGAAAATAGAACTGCTTGTAGACTCTGGAATTTGAGATTTGTTCGTGTTCCCTTGGATATGCACACCAGGGAGGAAATGTCTGGTGCAACTGCATACTCGAGGATGACGATTTTCAACAATGTTGGTGGTTGTCAAGGATTATTCCTTTCTGGATTGAGACCAGCCTGGTTCGTGGTTTTCAGGGAACGACTTCGTATTCATCCACAGGTCAGCTAATTTACTTACTAGATCTTGCTCAATGAGCCCTAACCATATCCCCTACTCCCTGATAAAAAAGAGAAGGAAGAAAAATGAAATAAAGACAAGGCCAATTGTGGCTGGTAATTTTATTAATAAGAGCCGGTTTTTGATGTATGAAGTATTGTTCTTTGCACACCAGTATTATTATTGTCTTGTTTGAATTTGCAGTTAGATAAGTTGCTATTGAAATTTATGCTACCTCAAGCATTTTTCCTTCTCAAAAACCATCTGACTGCTATTCTTGTGTTTAAACCTTCTGTAGCCTGGCTTTCAATAACGGTAGGTGAGACACAGATGCTTCGACTGGAGCTGTAGTCATCTTTGGGGTAGATGAGAATGAAAATCTTTATGATGTGTTGTAGTTTCTGCAGCTAAAAAATTTTCTAATGAAACTTCTGCATGGTAGTATCATTTGCCAATTAAGTCCCTCCCCTGGAAACATAAATTCCCTGGTAGAAAATTTTAACGTGGCAATTTACAGTCGGATGACTGACCTAGGCCTGAATTGCACACACAAAATCTCAAAATCATAACTCATCATATAGAAAAACCTCAAAAATTAAAACATCAATAACAAATATCCAATTCCTTGCAAACATCTAGATAATAATGTCCAAATACTTTGAAAATTGAATGGACATAACCTAGAAATACAGCTAGAAAAGTAAAATGGGATTATCTCTCACTCAAAGTAAATGCAGCTAGACTCTGATATTATCTCTATCTGAAAGTTCTATAGAAAAAGTACGATCTCTAGCTTGTGCTACGATTTTGTTCTAATCTTGAAACAATAAAAAACAATGTTGAGCCAAATGCTGAGTAAGTGATATAATCAACAATATAACATAATAATGATAATCTAGGGGAGATCAACATCAATATGTACAAAAGCGATAACAACAATGAAAGCTCAATAATCAACTTTATCTGAGGCTTTGTAATTCATCATAATTTGAATCAAGAACCACTACCAAGATCATCAACCAATGGGTTACTTCAATCCCGAATATCACGAAGACAATGAGGATCCTAAAATCCAAATCTTAACAATCACATATGTTCCATCGAAACTTCTTCGGTAGAGGTCTCTACGATATAAGAAATCTCAACAATCTCCTTAAATCTTATTTTTTTACTGTGATCCAAAGGCCATGTATTTTTACCCCCATCGGTTGGTTAAGTAGCACGGTATAACCAATACTTGCAAGTTTGACATGCGACCAAAATCCACGATCTCTTGAGCCTTGTGGGTGTGCAAATGTCTCAGCCATATAATCATTAGAGAATCCTGAATTCTCAAGTCTTGCTAGATAATCCTCACTCAAGGTATAGAAATTATCATGGATTCTCTCCCTACATGTCAAACCCAATGTCACTTGTTATGATATCCATTGATATCGCATTATATGCTGGTCGTGTGACTATCAGTATCCCCTATGGAAACAATCAACCTCCATCGGGATGTGGAATACGTATCAAATGACTATAGAATAAATTAAGGTTCTGTAAATTTCATTTTCATTGAAACTGTAATTTTTTCATATATGCTCTCTTTTACTTCACCACCATGATACGGAAATCGCTATCGAACAACTATAAATTATATTAAGGTTTCATATATTTCATATATATTTTTAAAATCGTATTATTTTTATATAATTTGTTTTACCTAAGATAATCAATGGAGTATAATGATGATAACCAAGTGACACGAACATCCAACGGATCATGCGAAAGGCCAACCGAAGATGTTCATTCATGATTACCTCCTCACCTCCCTAAATGATCAACTTTTACTCTATGAAGATCAACCATAGTGTATCTGTTACAATCTCGATACGAGCAAGTAATAATAATAACATCAAATATAAATTTATTCGTAGAAAATCACGGTCCTATAATTAAAACCAAATATTGCATACTAACATAATAAGTAGTATAATTAAATATAAATTATAGCGGTCACAGGAATAGTCAAATTAGCTCTGTCCGTCCTTGAAATAATATTTTGCCCGCTTAGTTCTTAAATTGTTGTAATGAAAAACATGTAACCAAAAGAGCAAACATATAATAATGGAAAACTATACATAACTTCCTTAGGCATACCGACCCAAAAATCCAAACTATAGAACTTAAAATATAAATCCTGTTTAGACATCAAATCTAAAATAACGCATTATATTACAAATACAAGTACAAACTAATCAAAAATTTGCAACTATCTTTTGTTTGAATCCTGCAAGAATTCAATATTCGCTAATCTGAAAGTGTTTTGAAAATATTTGCAAATATGAGTCTAATGTTTAAAATAGAACATTTCAAACTTTTGCATATATATATATATATATACACTAATGTGTGTAAGTAAAACAGATGAAATGTTGGATAAGTCATAAATCATATGCAAAAGTTCGAAATGTTCTATTTCTGATTAACATGTTCTAACCACGAGTTCATACAAAATTCTCAACATATATATACACGTGAATATCCAAATCATGCGAATCGTACGAAAAATATAAGAATAGCAAAATATGTAATGCATCTCTTAAAACATGAAAACTGAAAGACCTTATCGAGAACTTGCGAAAACTTATAAACCAAGGACCAATGGTTTGCACTATGACTAAGCAAATGGCAACTTTGAAGAACGAGCGACATGTATTCCTGGTAGCCTAAGTTCGATACACCACTGTTCAAGACTCGTAGGTTGGCCATCTACAATACTCTATAGACGTGGTTAAACACCATTTGTTTTCCACCCGTGGATGATAGGTGCGTTCTTTAGGAGCGTAAATATACTAAGATACGCCTGAGCGTAAGTTATACAAATACAATGGTTTTCATTTTGTCAATTGGAGGACTCTACAACACATTCAAAACTTTTCCAAATCGAGGAAATGTAAAATCTTTGTTCATATCCTAAAGTAGAGTTTTCGCGAAATATTTGTATGAAAATAGCATGCAAGGTGAAGTACTAAAGTTTTTCACGGTTTTCTTTACAATATTTGAATATGACCATATAAACTTTTAAAATGCCTAAATATTCGGAAAAAAAAACAAGTGAATTCTCTTAATGTTTTGTAAAATAAATATATTTGCAAATTCAAAAAATTTGTAAAAAAGATAACATTTATGGACATTTAAATAAGAATTGGATGAAAAATTGAAAGATTTTAATAATAGACCAAAGAATAGTTTTTGATATACTTGTGTTAACTCACGGATTTTCCATATCTGACATGAATAGTATTGAAATGACCTTCTTTTACCTTATCTATCCTCTTCCTTCTCTTCTTTTCCACTCTTGCTCTCACTTTTCCCTCACAAATGCCCAAAACCAAGTGAAGGAGGCTTAAATACCCAAATTGGCACATGAACGTCTATCAGGCGCACACCAGGCACCATGTTTAGCCACATGCATGCACAAGTGCCGCATTAGGTGTATCTGATGTGTGACCTATTCTGTCCAGACCATGCATGAGCGTCTCCCCATGCATGCACCACGTTTGTTGCCAAACTATACATGAGCGGCCATCATGCAAATTTTAGGCGTGGATGTTCTGTCTAAAGCACGCACAAGCGTTTGATTTTTCTTAGAATTTTTGTGATACAATTATTTTTTGCATTTACCCAATGCATAAGAATAATAATATTATAAATATAAATTGGAAAATCAGGTGTTATCGTGTTTGTCTCCGATCATCCCTAAGTATTTCTAGAGTGAAATTATACTAAGTAGGATTCCTAATTCTCCCTACACTTACCCTACCTAACGGCCACCAAGGGACTTAAGGTCTACTCCTCTGATCTTTGATATTGTAATCCTAAATCATCAAAATCCTAAGATCTTCCATCGATCATCTTATAATATAAAAGTACATGCTAAACACCCTACTTACGACCCTCAAGACCCACGGCCAACCCATAAAATGACCCCCACATGAATAATGCTACTCTTCTGCACTTATTCTACCAAATGGTAAGGAGATCATAGATCTACCAAAACCTACCATGCAAAATACATACAAGTGTATAGTAAGGTGATACTTAGCCACACTACCACTTAGCCATTTCGTACCAAACACAAATCCAACCAAATTGATGTATAAAATACACAGCTAATATTCTCTTTTAATCTTAGAGGCACATTGCAACCTAGTTCTCAAAGGACCAAAAATGCCTATTCATGTAACAAGACAAATTACATTCTACTCCTACAAGTCTTCTATGTTTTTGCCACTATGAATAATATGTTCAATTCTCCATATCTTCCAACGTAAGTTCTTCTATACATTAAAAGACATGTAGATCCACAATATATTATTAAATAAGCATTGAAAACATTTCATCCTACCATGCTTTACTAATCCACGGCCACATGGTAATTTCCATGACATAATTTGTACATGGTAAAAACATCCAAGACCGCATTTTTTCCACATTAAACATACTATTCCATAAAATGACACAAGGAACTTTTGGCCACCTACCAAAAACCGTGGCATGACATGATATTTGGATGAAGAAAAACTATCATTTATCATGATAGAAGACATAAAAAAGCATATCTTAGATATAGGATTAGAAGGGGGTGACAAAGACACTATTTTTACATATTTGGATAAATTTTTACGTGGGATCCGAAATGTATATTATTCTAGGGACATGAGATATCCCATTTTTCATATGTGATCAAACGTAAAATGGTGGAAGAATATACAATTAAAAGGAATGGTAGATTTGTCAAAGAATATAGATTTTTCACTTGTATCGGTTGCGGTTTCTGACAGTTTATGCTTCCCTTCGCTCACCAAGCACGGATCTTCTTCTTCCTCCTCTCCAAAAGATGGCACGACCAAGGAGATGATAGGGGACAAGAGGATCTCTAGGTTACCAGACTTGGTTACCTCTCTTTTTTCTTCTTCACTGAAGGTCCATATGGAGACTCACAGTGGCTACCGTTTTCTCCTCTCTTCTCTTGAAATGGTCAAGATTTTCAAGGGAAAGGTAGGTTAAAACATAAGAGGGAGGGTGGCCTGGTTAAAATAAGGAGGAAGAAATTAGGTTTCTTTGTCTTTTCCAATGAGGGGCCTGCAATTAGGGGTTAAATTTAGCTATCCTAGCATTCTATCTTATTAAGTTAGTAAATATATTGAAAATAAGAGGAGAGGCGGCCAAATAGCAATGAAGACACGCCTCATTAGGGTTTTAAATGGCAAATTTGGGCTTTCTATAGGATTTCCTAGATTTTCAGCTGATCAACCTATTAGCACCTTAATTGATTAATTTTCTATTTTAAATCACACAAAAATGCATCTAATATAGTCACAATCATTTCTAATGAATAAAACACATCACTGAAAATTAGGCCGACTGTTACTATAGAAATTATTAAAATATCCAATGATCAATTTCTCAAAATCAACCTTTCTAGGCTCGTTAGAAAGTTATTCATGGCCTGATACAAAGTATCGCCTTCAAAAGATATCATTTGCACATTAGTTTTCTTAGTTAATGGCTTCTATTGATCATAAGTTCAATTGACCTAAAATGAAAAAGCGAGGTGTTACATTTAATTTCTTCCATGTTCCACCCCAATAAAGAGTTATACAACATGGTGGAGGAACACCTAAACCATCTAATCATTGAAAGCTAGGAGTAGCTAACTCTCTTAACTTCAGTCATATCCAGCATTTACATAAAACTGACCAACATGCTATAAGCCTATAAGGCTAAGCATTTTCTGGAATCAAGGTTTTAGTTGGGGGCATCGGCTGTCCTATTTTTGTGTTTCTGTATGTTTGTGGTTGATTATGTAAGGGCCAAGTTTCAAATTTCATAAGATCTCTAAATATGTTAAATATGTTAAAATTTAGAGATTAGAAACTCAAACCGGCCAAAAGATCTACTTCAATAGTCCCAGAAGACCCACTCCGGAAAATTGCTCATAAGTAATCCACTCCGACAGAATGTCCACTTCAGCAGAAAATCCACTCCGGCAAAGTATCCACTCTGGCAATTTACACGCAAGTAACCCATTCCGGAAGTAAACCATTCCGGAAATCCAAACTGGCCAAACCATTCCGAAAACTCATACCGGCCAAACTATTTTGGAAATCCATACTGGCCAAACCATTCCGGAAATTCATACCAGCCAAATAAAGCATTTGGAAATCCATACCATTCCAGAAATTCAGACCGGCCAAATAAAGCATTCCGGAAATCCATACTGGCCAAGTAAAGCATTTCGAAAATCCATACTGGTCAAATAATCTATTCCGGCAATTTAACTATTCCGGAAATCCATGCCGATCAAGTAGTTCATTCCGGCAATTTAACTATTCTGGAAATCCATGCCGATCAAGTAGTTCATTCCGGCAATTATCATTCCGGAAATCCAAACTGGTCATTTGCCAGTTTTTGACTATTCATCATTCCAGCAATTATCATTCTGGAAATCCAAACTCTTCAAGTAGTCCATTCCGGAAATCCAAACCGGCCAAGTAAATCATTTCGGCAATAGCAATTGTCACGCCACTTGGAACTCTAAAGACTTAGCTTGATGATTCAACCAAATTAGACTAGTGACTAAACATTTTTTAAGGACACCTAAGTTAGCATGCTGGCAGCAGTGCAGCTTACGATATACAGCAGCTCAGCCAACGATAAACTCTATATATGGCTTGTGAGGGAAGGGAAGAACGAAGGGAAAATAAGGGGAAAAGAGAGGAAAATGGTGTGGCCGAAGGAAAAAGGCAGAGTTCAGCAAGTCAAGTGACCAAAGGGCAAGTGTACCCATACCTTCTTTGTTGCGTTTCTTTGATTATTCCTTTAAGTATTGTTATTGCAATACTTCAGTGTCCTACTTTGCTATTTGTTTACTATCATAATATCATGAGAAAATTAGATTTAATGAATGAAAAATGCTGCTCATTTGATATTAATTTTGAAATTCAGAACAAAGTATTCAACTAACGACTAAATATTGAATCAACGTCAAATTCAAATTCTTCTTTTTCAGTATACCAAAAATATTATTGGACTCAGAATATTTTACCGCAAAATATTTTCAGACTTAGAATATTTTACCGCGCATGAATATTATTTTCAGAATTGAATATTTTACTGTAAGTACGAATTTTGATTGGGAACTCTACACCATGTTGAGAAATTTGTAAGAAAGAAAATTTAGTATCAGTATCAGAAACAGACTGTAGCGTTTTCATAAGAAATTTTGAATTAAAGTAACTGGACCAATGATAGATCAACATATAGTATATTCTGGCATGCCTTAGTATATTATGGTGGTAGATCGATATCTGATAA
>JAOVVI020002137.1:0-21924 GCA_028571085.2 Nepenthes alata
AAAAGACAAAAAGGGAACACATTAAGTTCATAAGAAAAATTGCCAATTAATCTAAAAGCATTTCATTCTATAAAGGCATGCTAAGAGCTGGAATGCCTGCCAGAGGCATGGACCAATCCAGCACAAGTTGGCTTTCGACTTAGACCCATAACTCAAGCCTTTCCATTTCGAGCTTGAGCAATGTATATTATCGGACTATCAAGAAAACATATGGTCACGCGCTAAGTTATTCCAATATCTGTATTAAGTAATAAATTTTGACCAATTAGTGAACAGTAGAAAATATTCTATAGACGGAAGTGAAAGAAAACAAATCTGGCATTGATAGGGAAAAGTCGAGTAACAATCAGTTGATAAAAGTCATAGGGCTAGCGCGGCTCACTCCGTTGGCTCCTAATTCCAATATAATAAAAGTCTATCTGAGAAAGTCAACAGAACACCATGATTGATTGAGTGGGTAGGTAAGTTAGGTTCAGCTCTCACTGGAAAAATTGTGAATTAAGCTAAAAGCATTTTATTCTTCAGAGGTCTATCAGAAGAGAAAGAAAGTTATAATAGTCTACACTGGTGAAGAGGCACAGAAATCGTATGGCATGAAAGATTGGTCTTTTATAAGGGCAGGAGAATGAAGGAAGCCCTCTGATAAAAATAGCCCGTGGGCTATTTCATATCGGCAATGAGAATCAAATTACCAAGCTTCTGTTTGGTTATCTAATTGCCTAGCAACTATGGATGAAAATATCGGCCAATAAAATATATATTAGCTAATATGTATTAGTATGGGCTCTCTAATACTAATATTTTTCAATATCGCGATAATATTATAATACGTAAGTGTATAGGCCGATACGATTTTGTTAGCTTACAATTTTTATAATTTTTTTTCTATCAGATATATCTGATATCGTTACGTATTGTCTAATATCAATACGACTGCGATCGATACTAATACCAATATTTTCATCCATGCTAGCAACAGAGAATAAATAATCTGATTTTCTATTTGGATTAATGAAGCAAACAATTTCCTTAAGATCAGACTACGATTCCGATCCCTACATTTGCACTCCCATCAAACAAGCATAGCCTCAATTCAATTGTGAGTAGGTACATTAAAACAAAACCGTGAATATTGACATTATTTTAAAAAGAATTGAAAGGCTTACCAGGAACAGTAGCATGCATTCCTGTGTTATTACTCACGGGCAGTACGTGAGATGCAGTATCCTTGCTGGCCACAGGACCTTCATCAGCCTTCCTACTGATTTCTCTGGAGGAATCTGGTTTGCCGTTCACAACTGGGGTTTCCTGATCCACATTGTGACCAGCTTCTGCTGGACTAATATCACCACGCTTTACTATACGTACATCAACAAGAGATTGGAATTCTATCTGAAGAAGATACGTTATTGTCAGAATTTTCTTTAGCATAAGAAAGAAGGTTGCCTCTGATTGCAGGAGAAGAGGCCTCCCACATGTGTTGATGCAACAAATTATTATTATTTTTTTCTTTTTTTGGTCAGAGCACCGAGTAAACAAATTTTCTGATAAAAAAGGGTGAAATCTTCACCATAAATGAGTCACAAAAAAAGGAGGCAAGCATTCATAGATCAATGGTTGCATGATTAACTACGGTATTAGGATCACAAGAAATATACAACAGCCACATCAATAGGAAGGGTTAAATCTGGAAAACTATAAAACCAGAACTACCCGAGATAAATGGATTCAGGTAAGGGGTTTTCACCAAAGCAATGGCTTCGGGTTGAAAACTAGAACATGTCTATTAGTTGGGTGCAGCCGGGTGGTAGGGTTTTGTGGGGTGCAAAGGAAATTGTGGCAAGGGGTTATGCCGTCACCCCTAGCTGCACAATAACTCATTTAATAGAAGTATTACTCATTTGGGAGCTTCCTGCAGAATCCAAGCAAAGGAGATAATTGGGATGCCTGATCATTAGGAATCGGTTCATTGACTTTTGATACTGCTGGAACTCAGATAATTTTGGATATTTCCCTAATTTTCAGAATTTTTTTAAGAGTATTCTCAGTTAATTTTTGATAATTAGAATGAGATAGGTCAATATCTAGAGATATCTTTGCATCATTTCTTTTTTTTTTTTTTGGGTTTTTATAATTTGGTAGAATAGGTTAGACTTGTATAAGTAAATTGAAATTGTCGTTACTTAGATAGTTTAATACAATTTAGATAATGAATGTTTTGTTCTTGATGAGGAGCTTCTCCCCATTAGACAACACAGACAGATGCAGAGGCATACATTTAATGCCTTATGGTGCCACAATTAGAAAGTGAAAATTCTGTTTATGAAGCGATTAAAAAACCAGTTGAGAATCAAAGGAGTTTCCAAGACATCGTTTTTGTTGTACTTCAAGGAAATCAACAAAGGATACAAATACAAAGAAAAGGGGCACACTTGGGCAACCATCAGCCATTTCCTAGTCATGGGCATAGCCAGAGGTTGATCAAAAGGTTGAACAGTAGGGCAAGGGTGAGGTCTTTGGAATATATTGATCTCCATAACAGGGATCACCAAAGCAAAAACTCAGGCAAAACAACAAAATAGTGACATTAGGCGATTAAAGGAGACAGTTGGCACACAGTTGATCAGCAGGTTGGCTCAATTCTAGTATTGTTCTTACCTGATTAAAATATGGACCTCTTCATAAATTTCATCCTAAAATCCCACTGCTACATTTCCCAGAAGTCTTCGATAAAAGCAAGCCACATTGAATATTGTGAAAACTATCACGTAGTTGGTATTGCACCTTTTTTTCATTGTTCAACACTACAACTGACTACTTGCAGGACCATAAGAGTAGAGCTTTCAAGGATGCACACTACAACAGAAGTTCCCATCAATTAAGTAGGAGTCAGCTTAAATAGCCGTGCAACTACCACCAGTGCCTCAAGATAGTCATGTGGAAATAATCCCTGAAGGCTATAAATGGAACACATGCATGAGAGAGAGAGAACGACAAAGTTATATGTTCAAAAATTGTGCTTACATCACAATATCACATAGATCAGGTACCTCTAAGGATCCATCTTCTTTATAATGAGAGACATCAAATGGTTGTCGAGATTCATCCTCATCTGTCTTCTTTTCAAACTGAAAAGGATATTCTGGGACTGGCACCAGCATAATCTTATTGGATTCAGGCTCATACCATGAAATTTTACCAACCTATGGAATCATGGACTTTATAAAAGTCAACACAAACCTTGAATATGTATGCATATATATGTATGTATAAATATGTATATCTAAAAGCAGAAAATAGATTTGACTAGAGTTTTACTATTAATATGCTCGCTGGATTTGCCTTCAATTATATTAAAGTGATGATAGTCTTACTCGAAAAGAGGAGAGCTCAGGACAGAATAGGGATGATAGCTCCAATAGCCGATATGCGATGGTGTCACCTTGCTGCATACAGAAGTTAGACACATACAAAAAACATTTAGCATTTTCAATGCCTACAGAACAACTTACTCTTACAATAAGTGTCTTTTTATGATTTTTTGCCATCAATTCCTACCCAATCCCTAGTCAAATGAAGAAGAAAAAAGGTTGCATGAATCTAATGCAGTAACATATAAATCTTTTTATCGATGTCCATTTTCATGGATATAAAAGAATAAGATAGATAAGAAAGCTGAGAGTGAGCGGAGACAAAGTGAAGCAGGATTCCAGCAGATCAGTCAAATGTTAATCAAATAGGACAGCCTTAAATTTATGTTTTCCCAACTGTGACAATGAGAATGAGACTGAAGTTCCATTAACGACAGATTCTATTTCATTTGGATCACATAATTGAAATTGGGTGTTGAAATTTAAAGTCCATTTAGAATTTTGTGGCAATTAAAGTTCAGCTATAAGTCAAAATCTTCTGCTTGGATAACTGAAAAAATACAGGTATGGGAGAAAGATGAATTTTAATCCAGATTTAATTTGTGTCGGGTATATAACGAAATAAAATAACCATCCCTGCCCAGTTTTTTTAAAAAAAGAATTGAACATTTTCCAAGCAAGCCATGGGAGTCCATGTTTTGTGACGTAGCCTGGAAAAATTTCACACAAGTTCTATTTTTTAGGTTTTTAGATAATTTACTATGTTTTTAGGAAATGTTTATTGTGTAATATCAGTTTTATGTTTTTTGGTAATAGTTTTAGGTATATATACATATATATATTATTTTTGAGGAAATTGAAAAACTTAAAAACAATCATGGGTCAGTCAAGCCCAACCATCAATGAGACTCAGTTTTACATCTATGGAAAGCTTTGGGTGATGGTGAGCACTGACAAGGGTTTCAGCCTGAGTTACTAGACCCAACCAGAATTTTAATTATTGACATTTAAATATTAATATAAAGACAATTTTTAACAACATGGTTAAGATGATGGGCGAGCACTGGACGGGGTTCCAACCTCAATAACTAATCTGAAACAAACTTTAATTTTAAAATATAAACTTAATATATAATCTTGTAAAAAATATGTTTTAAAATAAATAATAATTTATCTAGTTAGGTACCCTTTTTTTCATAAACACTACTTTTCAATGTTTTTAGGAAATATTTTTATGTGAATAATAGTTCTTATAATTTGGGTAATATTTTTATATAAATATATTTTCTAAAAAAATAAAGAAGAAAAATGACACTGACTCGACCCAACCCTATTTGGATGATAGATGTGCACATGCAAAGATTTTGGCCTATGGAAACAAGCCCACCCAAACACAAAAATACTAGGTATATTTTCTCCCTACAGCTGGCAAGGGACTAGACTAGTTTAAATCATATCTAGTTGATGGACAATTTTCTAACTTAGAATTCCAATTTTTAACTTCTCCCAAAAAAAATTAAATAGTAATCCCAACCCAAAAATCCAGGCATATTTTTCCCCTACAGCAGGGAAGAGGACTAGTTTGGATCATGTTTAGTTGACTGACCATTCCCAAACTTAGAATTCCAATTTTTAATTATTCCCTTAAAGTTTGAATACAAGTTCTTTTCTAGTTCCTTGGAATTGGAATCTCAATTTTAAAAGGATGCCAGAATAAGAATTAAGTTTGAAATTTCAATTCCAATTCCTAATTTTGGGCCCAATTCTTGCAACCAATCAGAGGGAACAGCTATCCAATTGTAAAGTGGCAGCTAAACCACCTGCAAGTCAAATCAAGGGCCCCTAGTCTCTGTTTCCAAGCAAAGAATGCAGCGAGTAAAAATATCATCTTGGATGGTAACACCTGAAGGGAGATTGGCCAGAGTCAACGCATCAGAATTTTAGACGTTAAGAAGGAAGAGTTCCCTAGTTTTTGGAAAGGCTCCATAAGGGGGAGGGTTGAAAGATGGAGCCAGATATAATTCCCTTGTGGTGATAACTCTACAAAATAATATAAGATACTAAATAAGGACAAAAAATATATCTCTTGTCTTGGAAAATCTTTTTTTTTTAATATTGAAAGTTCGGAATGCCATCTAAAAATATCAATCTAAATATAGTAAAAGATCATGGAGACTAATGACTGCATACCTTCGGTAAGTCAATGAGTGGCACAAGCTTCTCAAAATCTGCAGCAGCATCCGCTGACCGTACCTTCTCAGTGGTCTGTCTACAAGAATAATTTCGGTTGAAGCTTTTTGATTTGTTCCTTTGTGGAGCTGATTGCCTCTCCTTGCCCCATTTTTGGCCTAATCTCTTGTTACTTGTTCCATTCCAGTGAAATGTTTTCTGAACATTTCCATAAGATATATAATTTTGAGAAGCAAACAAAGAGACAGGACAAACATAGCAACATCTCAAGAAACCGTAAAGGTTTTCAACAATACTGAAAGAACTACTTCTTAGCACTTCAGCAACAGCAACTTCCACCCTGTTGTAAGCAAATATTTGATTTGTGTATCAAATAAAAAAAATAGACATAGGCAATTGTCCAACAGAAGTAGACTTAAAGTACTAGCATTTTTCAAGCTAAATGTGCAAACTTGATTAAAACGACTATAAATATTGATTTAAGGTTGGACCCTATATATTAGCTCGACAGTCACTGTTTATTGCTTCAGAAATTCTCCACAAACTAGTTTGTACACTCAATTTAGGAAATCTAGCAAACAATGGTAAACAAATTACAATTTTCCATCCGGAAACTAAAACAATTGAAGTTCTGAACAGGATATCTCTCATTTTATTTCCAGAAGGAAAAAATCCCTGGAAAAGATTCTGGATCATGTAGATTAGAGTTACGCATACTCAGAAATTTCATTTTTATCCAGGCAGATAATAGTTCTGAAAAGCATTTGTGATCCTACAAAGCACCTGAGTTGTTTTACACCAAAACTCATAGGACAAATTACCGCAGTATTGACAATGATAATTTTCTTAAAAGATTGCTTATAAAAGGCAACATTTTCTGGAGAACTCTGACATAAAATGTAATTTCAGATAAGAAGAATATCATATTGCCAGTAAAATGTTTATCTGGAGATATAGAACAACAGAAGCTGAGGAGCCAAACTGTGATTTTTATAAACTGTGAATAAATAAATATATTCATAACTGTAGTTTTGTCAGCATTACTCTTTGACATTCATACTTTAATATTATATAGCCAAACTGTGATTTCAATAACTTGAAGATGTATAAATCATTGGTTGAACACGTGACGTGTGCATGGAGATCACGCCAATATTTAGAAATTTTCCGTTAGGCTGAGGAGCTTTGGCTAGTTTGAGACTAAGCTAAAATCACCATTTATATCATTCTTATTATTTTGAGATAACTTATATTGTTTTGTGGATAATTCATGGATGAAATTAGGAATATTTTATTATCTCGGTTGGATCTATTATAATTAGTTGAGATAGTTCAAGTAAAATTATTAAATTCACAAACTTAGTTTAGTAGAGATAGAATGAGATTTATTTTTTATAGCCTTTAAATTAGATTAGTGCACTGGTGAGTATGACAAGGATTGAGTAAAATCTCAAATGTTAGTCGAATACTTAGTAATTCTTAGATTTTTCCTGATATTTTCAATAATCATTTTTTGGTGTTAACTTAGTTTGTATGCATGGTTTTATTAGTTATCTATGGTGTTATTGTAGAGAAAATTATATGAAAACATCACGGTGTCCAGGAATATAAAACCTACGGTACCGTGATATAGTTTATAGTTATCTAACATTGATTTCCATATCCCAAATGATTGAAATCATTTGAAGACATAATTATAATCCTGTGAATAATACACATTGAAATATCAATAAATATCGTACTGAGAGTGCTAGATTTGACATGTAGATAAGATTCAATATTCTGTATCCTATTTGGACATGGATCCCAATTAAACCATGGGAATATATGTGTGGCATATTCTAGACTTTCTAGAGAGGGATACGATAACATTAATCGTCCAGATTGAGTTCGATATTTATACACAACGGATGACAGCATATCATGAGACCGTATAGTCTATTACTGGTCAAATTTGCGAATATTGGTATCTCGTGTATTTTACTCAGCCTTGGTGGCGGGCATGTAGACGATGTTTCACAATGACATATAGGATTCAAGGATATTATTATGATATCTCATATAATTGTAACCTTTGTTAAGATAAATTCAATGGAACATATAACTTTGTTGATAATCGGATTCAGTAGAATTGTAATTGCATTACTTTTGAGTTGTGATAGCGATATGGTGTTGAATTTATGGTAATTGTTAATTTATCATATGTTATTATTGATTTTGTATATGCTTGATGTTATTATCCGATATGATCTTTTGTATTTTAATATTATTGATTATATTCACTTGTTAGGCATTTGGCTCATGCTTATGTTTTCTTTGCTTCAGAGTAGAGGAGATCATATATTTGATGCAAAAATTTCAAGTAGAGACAATCTTATAGTCTAGAAGCTTCATGATGAGAAATTACAAAACTTCTCTATTGTTTTAGAGATTTTAGATATTGTATCGGGATTATGTTCCCATAAGTTATAATATTATGGATATTTATATTTTTTCTTGTTTGCGAAGAGATGATATTTATTGTGGATATTTTAATTATAATGTATTTATAATGATCATTTATAGTTTAAGTTTTCTACATGGTCAGTTTGGGTTGAGTTAAGAAATTTAGATTCAGGTTGCCACACAGCCGATTAGTAAAAATACAATACCGGCTGAACTTCTTCACTACTTGTAGTCCGACCACGTTTCTAACTTCACAAGTAGTATATCACAGTTCAAAATTTTTGATTGGTATAAGGCAAACGAGTATATATTTCCATACTCGCATCAATGGCACGGAAGCTCTTAGTCCCACTAGCAAATACAGTTTCATCAAAGTTAATCTTCCGCATCGGGGGTCAAAAAGTTGACGAAAAAAAGTAGAATGACACTAAAATTAGTAAAAATGTGCATTCTTTTTAAGAATTAGTTAGACACAAAAGATTACATCATAAATCTAATCATTTTGAATTTTAATGAAAAGGATGACACCAAAAGCAGTATTAGTGAAAATATAAGTGAAGTTAAAAAATGAGTTATTATTAGATATAATTTTTTCTAATTCTGTAAATTATAAGATTAAAAATATTTGACGAAAAAAATATAATATGATGTTCTTTTTTATAATATTTTGTGTAATTTTATAATTTTATATTAGGACCGATCCGGGCACAGCTTGGCAGGTGAGCCACGTGCCGTGCTGTATCGAGACATTTTTATCCTATGTTATGCTGGCATGCTTACATGTCAACAGCCCGAATAAATGGTCCCTGTCCACCCAACATAGACCATTTAACACCACTAGGCCACACAGATGCTGAACAAGACAATCTCAAGCAGTTTTCTTGTCTTAGGGTGGTGGGGTAGAAGAAAAAGGTAGCCAGGAGAAAAAAGCTAGAAATATTAAGACTAATAACACACAAATAACACAGACGATCCATACTTTGAGGGGGTGTGGGGCGGAAGAAACCGATAAAATAAGCAGGATGACAAAAACGAAGCAAAACAGGATAATAAAACAGTTGTCCACCTACCTTTGCTTCTTGATTTTGCTGAATTTCCTTCTCTGCATTAAAAACAGGCAAAATGAATAGTTAAGCCAGGCATTCCGTTATCGCATATATACCAAAAATCATGCATGGTCAAACAAAGGTGCAAAATGTTGAAATTTCCAGCAGCAAATATGTAATCTGACAAGCCCATTTTTTCCTTTCTATTTTATTTTTTGTGCGTGTATATTAATTAACCTAGCCTTCAAGTATGCAACTGGAGACAACATGTACAATCAACTCTAAATCAGCCACAATGGAAGGAAAGTAGGCAACACAATTTACTGCTCTAAAGCACAATCGATAAACAATGAGAATTTGTAAGTATCTACTGGTTTATATTGAATAAATGTTACTTGCCAGAAAATCTACTAAACAAATATCTACAGAGTGATCTTAAAGTTTATGCTTCCCATGAACATAGTTTCCAGTTTAAACTTCATAAGCATGTTCCCAGATACAGTGATTATATTTTGGCTATTATCATACGCCATCCAATAGTTGAACAAAGAAGCAAAGCAGGACATCTGTCAGACTATAAGCATTACACACTGAAATTCATAAGAGCTTGTATTACTCATGAAGAGAGAGAGGGATATCCATTCTGAAAGGAGAAGATAGATGAGAAAAGGAGAAAGATGGACCTTTTCCATAAGGTGCAAAATATATATGTCCTGGACGAATCACTATGGGAACAATGTCATCTTCTGTATCACTATCTTGATCTGGCTGCCGTTCAGCATTTGCTTTCAACTCTTTTGTGTATCTCAAATCTGTATTCAAATCTCTCGTAGGCAGGTATCTCCTTTGAGGCTGCAATAGTAGAGACGTGAATTGAAGCTTTTCTCACTTCTTTACTGAGAAAACCCCTCCTTCAGCAAACCTCTTTGCATTTACAGATATAATAAATCAAGGCCTCTTCCATATTCTACTGAATTGATAGAACATTTCTGGCAGATAAAAGCTAAAATCCAAACATACCTCTGAAGCTGCATTCACATTCAAATATTTTCTAGCCACAGAATCTGGATTCAGATCTTTCATAGGAAAGCATCTCTTACTAAGCTGCAATATTAGAAATAATGAGAGAATGTATCACTAATATACAGAATAAATCTCTTTTCATAAACTTCTTTGCATCTACATTAAGATCTTAATGATGCTTGCACCACTTTAATCCGTTGCATCACAATTTTTCTGACAAGTAAACATCAAACCATTGACATACCTCTTCCTTTTCAGCTTTTCTAATTTCTCGAAGCCACTGCCTCTTTGCCCTCTTGCGCCGAGAACTCCTACTAGCCTAGAATTAAAGGCAAAAAACAAAATAAGCAACATCTAACAACTGATTTTCAAAAGGATGAGCTTTGAGTCGAGCCTTAATTTGGCTATATGGAGAACATAAAATACACCAGCAAATAAAGTTAAGAATGATCGTTTGCAACAAATGGACCATAAAGTTGAGACTGACATTCTACCTATAAAGCCACGTACATAGTGCCTATAGGGTACACATTTTAAGTGGGAGTGTGGCACGGGTTTTCTAATTGCAAAAAGGTGGACCAATATGACCCGAATGGTTATTTTGATTTCATATTCCCCCACAATTCAGTTTTGAATTTTGGAGAAATCATTATTTCCATGTAGTTTCTGTTCTGTTTCAAGATTTTGAAAACTCAACAAAACCAAAACATAAGGTCCGTACACCCAAAGCTTTTATCCGCTAGGTAAGTCATTCTTTCAAAGATTGAGGTTTTTCAACCCATCTTTGTTGGACCCTTTTTAACCCTCTTCCCATCATGTTCTCTCTCTCTCTCTCTCTCTCTCTTTTTCTTTTCTTATTTTTTTCCATTTTGGAGCAATTATCAATGCAAGGTGTGTTTCTTTCTTTCAAAGGTTGAGATTCCCTCCAAAAGTTTCCAATCCTCACTCATATGTTCCTCTTCTACTCTTCTCATATGTTCTTGAATGTTCTGTCAAATGAAATAGTTCGGGGGTATCAGATGGGTCAATGACACATGTTAAGATAGTGTAGGGCCCTGACTACATCAATGGGCTCTAGGAGTCAAGCAGAAACACATTGGAATACAATATCTTCTTCCTTTCTTCACAATCAATAAGTTGGAAAGCAGAATGGTGTATGGCACAGAATAAGAATGAAACCACATGATGTGAGGTTGGGTCGATGTAAATTTTGCCTCCAATTACTATGTCATGGACAGTTCTGTTTTGCTAGCTAGTGCTAAAGTAGCTTTTAAAGAAGTGCATTTGAAGTGCTATGTGATTGTAAAATGCCTTGGAAACAATAAGAAAATTCTAAAGGATTCTGAAAGACAGTAAATATATGGATTGTTGGGGAAAACATGATGAATACTTCATATCGATTTATCCTTGGTTCCTTGATCCCACCTTAAATACCAAGAATTTCCATTTCATTAACACATTCTTACTCCTCACCTTGAAACCTATAGATTTTTTAGCAAACAGCTGCACATGAAAGATCATTTTGGATATATGCCTAGGAAGTTCATCTATCCTTAATCTCCCCTGCTCATGTTAAAACCATTCTACAATCCACTATCCATTTTCATCACTCTTTTAATTTTTAACTTCTTAAGTGCGCTAAAGTAGCAACAGACACTGGGAATGATAAATTATCAGCTCTGTACACCCAGAATGTTCAGAGTTCTATACAAGTCTAGTTATCATCTAAAAAACAATTTCCAGTTTGTGCACCATGAACTATGTAAGACCAAAAGCTTTTGGTGTACAAATTTGAGGTGTTAAATAATGAAATCAGGACAGTATCGAAAAATATTTTGCAAACCTGTTTAGTTTTATCAGGCACAACAGAGAGAGCAACAGTTCCTTCCCCATTCTCATTGATCTCACAGAGCCTACAAAATAAAGACACATACAAACCACATTGATAACACATTAAAATTGAATAATGCAAATAATGGGAAAAGCCAGCTAATTTCAGTCACAAAGCACTCATGGAATGCATGTATGCAGAACATAATTCAGATAAGGCTGATTTTCCCAAGTGGTCTTGGAAGAAGTTTGGCATCCATCAATTGCAAGCTTTCCTAGTTATTGAATTGGATTTGGCTGTTATAAGGGTGATTTTCTGCTCTATTATTCATTGGAAAGGAGTATTGCTCAGCAGGATAGAAATCCCTTTAGTATAAACTACATCCACAGCTACGACCACATCCTCTTCCACCATTGCCTCTACCAGCAAAAACATACGAAATACATTGAAATTTTCTGCAGACTCTCTACTTCTGTTTCTTTCAGATAGTACCATTCTAAAGAGTGCACAAATTTAGCAACGACACTCTGAGCATTAACATCCACTGCATGCAAATTTTCATTTTGGCCTTCAATTTGGTCCCATCCCCTTGAGAATTATTCTAAGAATGTCTGAAAGATTGATCACACAGTGGCTTAATCTCTTTCTAGTAGGCGTGTGCATTGATGGTCTAACTATAAATCAAACCGTGATTTGCAATGTGGTGTGGTATACCTTTAAAAATGGTTTGGTTTGGTTTCCTATTTTCAAGAGATTGGATCAGACTATAACAACAAAAAAGTCTTATCTCCCATTAAGTGAGGTTAGCTATATGAATCAAATTTCATCATTCTTCTCAATTTAGTGTGATATATTCCAAGAGACAAGTAATTTTAAATAGTTTTTATCACATTACTCCAACTTTTCTTAGGTATATCTCTCCCTTTCTTTCTTCAACTGCAACTAACTTACAATTTCTCATTGATATTTTCTCTGTCCAGCATTTTCAGTGCCTGACTAACCTTAAACGTCTCTTTCTCACTTATCTTCTATAGGTGCAACTTGTAAGCATTTACATATATCTTTATTCCTTATCTTATTTTTTAGTGTGGCTTTACTCTTACACGACAATATTCTTACCTTTGTAAAACTTAATTTTTATAATGTTGTTTGATAGTCCAACATTCTAATATGTAAAGTAAAGCATGTCTAATAGCTGCCTTACGAGATTTTTCTTTCAGTTTTAGCAGTATATTTCTATTAAAAAGCACACCTGATATACTTCTCCATTTTAACCACCATATGTTAATCCTATGCATCATGTCATCATTCATATTTCTAATTTTTGAATTGTGGATCCAAGATAATGAAATCTATGAACCAAACCACAAGCTTCCTCCATATGTTTTGAACACATGGACACCATATTTACATGGTTTATTATCTCTAAAATTTAAATCATGTCTGAAATATATGAATTGTAGAAGACATTATTACATCTCTAACATATAATAAACCGCATGATTGTAGTTTGGTTTGGTTTCTACCAATAATTGGTTTTGGCTTGACCAGAATTTATACAAAAACAGCACTAGAACTGCACCGTGCACAACCATACTTACAGATATTCCTTAGCAAATGAGTATCAACTTCATACTCCATAGCTGAGCATAGTTTGGAAATTCACTTTTGTTGGACTCAACTCTTTTGAAGGCACCAAATTTGTTCAGAAGTTTTACATCCCACGACTTATAGTTAAAACACAAATTCAGAAAAATCCTCCTCTTTCCATTATTTGTAGTTAAGAGTTTCTTTTGTATTTCAGTCTTTGTCATAAGTACATTTTCTTAGGGCAGGCTTCAGAATGATTACCATCTTCATGTTCTCAGATAACTGAAGTGTCTCCGTCTATTGTATGAGGTAGCTTACTGAAATCTGGTGAGGTAGAGGATTTGATTGTGGTAATTTCTGCTAACAGGAATAAGGGGTTAGTACAATCTGTGTTTGTATTTACAATTATTTTAGATCTCTGGTACTGGTATCATGAAGATGAAAAAGAATAGAGAAAATCAATCAGTGGCTCTGCTCACTGCGTACAAAAATCTTTATTCATGTACATGCAGGCCCTGCAAGCAAGGCAGAGGAAAAGGGGGAATCATAAATGAGAATAAATCTTTATAAGATTCACTGAAGTCTCATTTTGTTCCCTTATTAGAATTATCACTTTTTTGTTTGAATCTTCTTCATTCCTAGATTTCTCATCATGCCATCACTTTTCTTGAAGCTACAGCTTCACCATGCTAAAAACAAAGTAATTTCCTTGAGAGTAAAACAAAATTGTATTGGATTTCCAGGATGTCTTCAAGCAAACCCTAATGAAGAGATGCTGTATTTCATCCAAAAGAACCATGGCCTATTTTCATTACTTGACTAAAGGTTCTCAAAGCATGTTAAAGAAGAAAGATGTGCATTTTTCCATCGTGTCATTTATAGACAATCCTTTTGGTACTCAGAAGATCTGAATTTATTGCCTTAATCAACCAAGGAAAAATTTCTCATTAGCTGTTCAAACAAAAAAAAGAAAAAAGCAGCAGGATTTTCAAAATGGAAACTGCAGAAAAGAATATGAGAAGCTCTCAGAGTGTACTTCGAATCAGTCTTAGATTGGACAATATCATCTCTCTTTTCATCAGTTCCAGTGGAATGCACTCGATCTTTTTTAATCCTATCATCAGATGACTTTCCCTTTTGGTGAGATCCATCACGATGGCAGCTTTCGTTATGCTTCTTTGGGCCAGAATCTCCAACACTTACAGGTAACATCTGATGCTGTCTCTTCCTCCTGACATCCACAAATAAGGGACCAAGAGCCAGAAAGTGATCTAAAATCAATGTCAGCAAAATTTCTAGATATAAGAGCAAGCATCAGATTTAAGCAGTGGGATAGAAGAATATAATCTGGGCAAACAATAGCATGAAAATGTTGATATTTGGCAGAATATATAACGCAAATGCCTGGGATAGCAACCCACAATACTTAATAGAGTTGATTCAGCATGCAAAACTAGAGAACTTCCATAATGTATATAGTTAGAGAGCATCGTATTATACTTAGATTCCACTCTTCCCTGGCCTCTAACTTACGGAAAGAGCAAACTATCGCCCCCCAAAAGGTCCAATTGACTCCCAAGAAAATTAGTCTAGTCTAGTTAATTCTTAGCTATAACAACAGCAGCCCTTTTGTTAAATGCTACATCATGCAAAATGATTACTGTTACTTTGTATCTATTTAGAGAGTTACAAAATTAATAAACAAATGCTTAACTACATAAATAGGTTTATGTTCTTATTAGGGGAACCAAGTACACAGGCTTCTCACATCATATGGTCTGCGAAGCATAGAAATAAATCATGGTACTGTGGATGTATCATAAGCAATTGTAATGGAGTCCCAGCCATTGTTTACAGTTGTTATGTCAAGGACAGCTTATAAATGATTACTGTGGCATGTCTAGGAAAGCTCTCATATATTGGTTTGTTTATTTGCTTCGTCAAGACCAAATAACATATCCTGATGTGTCCCATGAAATTCTATTTTATCAGATTAAAAAGAAGAATGGGAGGAGACAAGATAATCCCCAAAAGAAGTAAACATGGAAAATGGGAGAAAATATTTGTTTTGTCCTTCTCATTCACTCGATACTTTATATTTCATCAATTTTGTTAAGATCCTTACCTTGTGAGAAAAGGGAAGTCACAAAATACAAACCTTAAGTATAAGTTTGTGGTGCATTGGAACATCCATGGAAAGAAATTGCAGATTCATCCCTCGTCAGCTATGTGAGAAATCTACCTTCCAGCACATAAGGACCCTGGTAGGTCATTGGCCCACCAAAAAAATTCTTTGGGCCCTTTGTGCTTAATTAAGCCCAAGAAATAAATGTTCTTGCTGCTACTAATGAGCTCACCTTAGATCCTTGTAAGCGAAAGTTCAACTCCTTTTAACATGAGAAGGTTTTTTTAAGATTAATAAAAAAAAACTGAGTGCCTCATTTATTGATCATTCAAATTCATAAAGACACAAATTCCATAGCAAGCAACACCATCAACAGAGCATAATACCAATACATGGGTTCAACAATATGACTCCATCTGCACACCTGCACAATTCAAAGCAACATCATCCTAAAGTTGCAACATAGATGAATCCTTCTATACCACCACAATTCCAGGCCCACTTCCTTTCCTTCTATAGCCCCAAACTTTAACCAAATCAATTTCCTCACCGTGCATTATCTGAATTGTGGACTATGTTTTCACCAACACATTGAAACCAAAAATAAGAGCATCATAGATGTAGAAAAATAATGAAGGTGAGGAAAGGCAACAAGAAAAGGAACAACCTATTCAATAAATCCTCGCAAAACACATTCAAGAACAGTCACCAATTTCCACCAAAACAAATGGGAAGAGGAGGAACGACAAAATAAACTTTTAGGAGCTTGCGTTAATGACATTAATAACTTCAAATCTGAGCCACAATCACAGGTCATAATACAAACATCTTATGTCAAAGAAATTTGATTTGAAAGAAAATTGCAGAGAAAATTTTCTGCCGCAATGCCCTTATAAAATACTGGTTACAAGGCCAAACACTGCTTGGCCTTGGACAGTTGGGCCTGGAAACAGCATCCCATCTACAAGGTGATCTTTCCTAAATGAAGCCAAAAGATATCCCCCATCAACTTCTAAGTCCTTGCAGCACCACAGCAAGAACAATAGTAATGTGAAACAGAAGAAAGATAGGACTGAATAAGATTTTCTAGTTAACGAGCATTATGAGCGACAATTCTAGATACATAGCAGCATGCTTCATAATTCTGCATTGGCTGTTTCAAATTTCTCATTTTCATAGTTCTACTACTTCGATTTTGTTCAAATTCTTACTGGAGTACATGTTAAATTTTTTCCGTCAGCAATTGATTTAATTTTTTTTTCTGAATAGCCAGAATGCTTATTTTCTTAAAACCAGCTTCTAAATGAAAACATAAGATTATGACTCGCTTTAAACAACCTTCAAATGGATCCAACCAAAGGTTCAGTCCATGCCAATTCCACACCAATCGATTTGATAACAACTTTCGGTTTTCTAGACTCAATAAAGATAGGATTGCTCCATGGTTTTTCACAGAACAAGCCAACTATGATTTCCCAACCACCACTTCAAGATGAGGATCACTAGCTCAGATAACACTGAAACACTACAGAAAATGAACATTTTTTGATGCAAAAGACGTACTTTGAGCTTTCAAGTTTTTTTGATGCTTTTCTCTTCTTGGACAATGCGTTTATATTCGTATTTTTTTCCACTTGCAATGCACCATCTTGCTCCTCATCTTCATCCTCTTCAGATTCACTATGGTAGCCTCCTGTCTCCTTTTGAAACTCTTCATTTGCAAGAAGCTTTACACCTGTAATTAATGGCTGCTTCTCCACAATGTCTTCTTCCTTAGAAATCCTTGCTCCTTCAATTGTATTTACAGTTGCAGACAATTTGTCTCCTTTCCGTTTCACACTGGCAATGCATACATAAAGTCAAATAGGAAGAATATATGTTCATTCTAAGATGTCAAGAAATATGAACATGTATAGCAAGCAGCAAAAATAGACAGACCGTATAAGATCTTTATCCTTCAAAATGGTAGTTGACTCAAAAGGTGGCAGAACAAAATCATCCATCTGCAAAATCAATGACAAATTATTCAACTCAGCAACATACATAAAGCATCACAACACACAAGTACAGCCATACACACATGCATGAAGACAGTAACAGGGTAAAACTTTGCATTTCCCAACATCTAAGAAGATTATAATTATATGTGCTAGCTCAACAATTATCATATAGTATTGAATGATAAATATTGTAAGAACTTGTAAAATAAGGAGAGATGAGAAAGCCCCATAGTTGAGTTGGATTTATTATGATATATATAGATAGATAGATAGATAGATAGAGAGAGAGAGAGAGAGAGATTAAAAATGACCGTTACAAAGGCATATACTATGGCATATTCTAACAACGCATTTTAACACTTACCTTTAAGTCGGAGTATAGATATTGATCATAGCCAACTTGTTACATATGTACGTGCCTTGTACACCACTCAAAAACTTGGTAAAAATATCTACAAGTTAATTTCCAGTCCCCACATGACAAATGTGAATCACGTCCTTTTGAAATTTCTCACGAACAAAATAACAATCCACCTTAATATGCTTTGTCTACTCATGAAATATCAGACTTGATGTGATATGGATGGCTGTCTAAATATCACACCAAAACTAAGAAGGATCGGAACTCTTATAACCAAAAGAATATAATAATTATTGAAGTTACATCACTTCATAGATAGCATGCAACAACGTACGATATTCTGATTCCGCAATTGACCCAGCTACTATATTTGTTTCTTGCTTTTCCATGTCACAGTGTTGCCTCCAACAAAAACACAATAATCGGTGGTAGACTTTCTATCGTATGATGGTCATGCCTAATCAATATCAAAAAAAGACTCTCGACTAAGTATGACTATGATTATTGTAAAACAAGTCTCATCTTGATGTACCATTGAGATATCTCATAAGACACATTACATTCTTTCAATGAGGAACATGAGGAAAAAATAAAAACCGACTCATCATACTTGCAGAAAAAACAATATCGAGACAAGTCATAGTAAGGTAGTTGAGCTTATCAACTAGTCATTGGAACCTTTCTAATTTAGCAAAGATCTCTCCATCCTCTAGTGATAAATTAACTCCTGAACCTATGGGAGCATCACATAGTTTTGAATCCACCAAACCAATCTCTCGGAATAAATCTACAGTGTACTTTATTCGTGAAAAGAAGATGCTATAACGACATTTGACGACCTCAATGTCAAGAAAATAACGCAAACTTCTAAGGTCTTTGATTTGAAATTGAATTTTAATGAACATTTTCAGATTTGCCATATTAGTACTATCATTTTCAATAATCACAATATTATCCACATGCACAACGAGGAGAATACAACCAGCACTAGAAGGATAATATAATACAGAATAATTGCTATCACAACGGAAGAATCTAAACTCAAGCATAGCTTCATTGAATTTACCAAAACATGTTCACGGGGACTATTTCAAACCATACAAGAACTTCATTAGCCGACAAATAGATCCAGATTCCCTTTGAACAACAAAATTTGGGGGTTGCTCCAAAAAATCTTATCCTGAAAATTACCATATAATAAGGCATTCTTGACGTCTAATTGATATAAAGGCCAGTGATGAATAGATGCTAATAAAATAAAAAGTCTAGCATAAGTAAACTTGGCTGAAGGGAAGCAATGGAGGGAGATTGCAGGGACTAAACGTGCTGAAGGCATAAATCATGAGTGTGTCCCTTGAAGGTAGTCACAGAAAATCCCTTCGGAAACATAAGATAGAAAGATATGAGAATTATGTTGTACACATTGATTTCTGAGCGGGAAGTGGTGCTAACTCTCCCTTTTGCTGAAGAATCGGGCAGATAAATCTTTTCTTGCAGAGTAATTTCAGGATTTCCTATTCTGTTGTCAGCAGGTTCTTTCAGGCCACAGTTAGCTTGATATCTTTGACTCCCTTGTTGTTGGAAAGGGTCATGGTCAGACCATTGCATTGGCTTGTGATTGTGCTCAGTGAAGCCATTTTTACAGCAACAGAAGAATATAAGGTCTTTGAGGGGCCATTTTAAAGTATCTTAATGCCATAATATATATATATTTCAATAATATATGCTGAATTCTCGTGACAGTTGATTTGGAACTCAACTGCTTCCCTTATAATGGTCCTTCTAACAAAGGGAAAATGCTTATAAACACATGCCCATATTTACTAGATTCCTTAATGTACCATGTCCACGTAGAGGAATGCAAACCCAAATGACAACCTTTGTAAGGAAAAAAAAAATGGAACATATCTACATTACCAGGTCATATAGCATTATGAATTTGGTAACAATGAAATACATGTTATTCATCCAAAAGGGAACGCAGAAACAGCAAATTACCTACCTATTCATCTAAGATTGAAACATTTGGGGGTGAATTTCAGTTCATACTTTTCCTTAGTTCATCAGGTGAAATCTTCCCACTATGCAAAACTCAGTTCAGTGGTCAGGTAGCTAAATAACTCAAACTTTGAGACAAAGTACTGCTTTAACTATTGCCAAAAAAAGCCTTGCAGAAGCAGGCTGACATTTGATTATTTATGAAAACTTTGAGAGCTTACAATGTCATTTTTCTTGTTTCTTTTGTCAATTGGCTATCTTATGTTGCATGCAATCGACATGCGATTTTAATTCTTTTTCACGGTTGCTCATAGGAAGATCAAAATTGTAGGAAATCAGGTCATTACTAGAGAGAGAAAATCTTACATAAAGGATGATTCCATTAGGGCAAGAGTGGTGGAGATCGTAAACGTCGAGTAGATGAGATGCGACGTCGTAGATAGTCTCATGGTGTGGTTTTAGCAGAAGCCAGCTTCGCTTCAGGCCCTCCGATTTCTGGGACTTGTCCAACAAGTGGCCGTCGGAGAACAACAACCGAATCCTTGCCGTCTCCATTGCTCACACTCCGTCAGGCTAGTGTACGTCTTCGCCTGGTTCCGCAATAAGAAGAAGATGATGGAGCGGAGTAATTATGCAGCATACCCAAGTAATTGTTAAATTATTATCAAAATCTTAGTGAGAAAATAGATTACTCTTAAAAATAACCAAATAATGGGCAATTTACATATTCCATGAGAAGGTATTGGCTTGTAATTTATGCGCGGTGTATGTGATTTTTTTAATATTTATTTTTTTAACTTATATTTATAATATTATAATTATTATTTATTAAATTAATATATAATTATATAATAAAAATTTTAAAAGCAAATCACACCTGATAAATTATATTTAATGTCTAATAAGTATCTCTAACACACTAATACATGATTTAGGCATAATATTCGCATGCTAAGGGGCTTGAGTGTGATTTGAACATGATAAGTTGCGCCCGTAGTATATTTGATATGATACTGTTTCAATTCCTCGAAAGCAGTCTCGCAGTCCGCCGTCCATTGGAATCCGGTGGATTTTGTTCCTCGCAGGGCCTTGAAGAAGGGCTGGTACTTGTCGCCAGACTTCGTGAGGAAGCGGGACAGAGCTGCCAGCCGCCCAGTGAGCCTCTGAACGTCTTTCACGTTTCGTGGTGGCGTCATATCGGCGAGCGCCTTGATTTTTTTGGGGTGTGCCTCGATCCCTCGTTGAGAGACAATGAAACCCAGAAATTTGTCGGAGGCCACCCCGAAAATACACTTAGCGGGATTCGACTTCATGTGGTGCTTACAGAGTACCTCGAACGACTCTTCCAAGTCGCGAATGTGGTCACCGGTGACTTTACTCTTAACGAGCATGTCATCGACGTAGACCTCTATGTTGCGACCGATCTGATTTTCGAACATCTTGTTGACTAGCCACTGGTAGGTTGCTCTAGCGTTCTTAAGCCCGAAAGGCATGACCTTATAGCAGTAGGTGTCCTGATCCGTCATGAACGAGGTATGCTCCTCGTCTTCTGAACTCATTCGAATCTGATTGTAGCCCGAATAGGCGTCCATGAAGCTTAGCAGCTCATGTCCAACCGTGGAATTAACCAGCAGGTCAATCCGTGGCAAAGGAAAACTGTCCTTGGGACAGGCCTTGTTGACGTCGGTGAAATTGACGCACATCCTCCACTTCCCATTGCTTTTCCTTACGAGGACGACATTAGAGAGCCAGTCCGGATATTGGACTTCCCTAATGAAGCCCGCGTCCAGCAGTTTCTTCACCTCCTCTTGGATGGCGATCAGCTTTTCGACGGAGTGGTTTCTTCGCTTGTAGCCCCGTTGACCGGGACATCAGCAGCATGGTCCTGGTCGGGGTTAGCAGCTTCTCTAGCGGGATCGCTAGCTTGGGCTCTCGTGTTCACCA